>JACXGK010001233.1:0-37661 GCA_016801125.1 Novumbra hubbsi | reverse complement strand
GCGGTGTGTTTGGGATCATTGTCATGCTGAAAGACCCAGCCACGTTTCATCATCAATGCCCTAGCTGATGGAAGGAGGTTTTCACTCAAAATCTCACGATACATGGCCCCATTCATTCTGTCCTTTACACGGATCAGTCGTCCTGGTCCCTTTGCAGAAAAACAGCCCCAAGGCATGATGTTTCCACCCCCATGCTTCACAGTAGGTATGGTGTTCTTTGGATGCAACTCAGCATTCTTTGTCCTCCAAACACGACGAGTTGAGTTTTTACCAAAAAGTTCTATTTTGGTTTCAACTGACCATATGACATTCTCCCAATCTTCTTTTGGATCATCCAAATGCTCTCTAGCAAACTTCAGATGGGCCTGGACATGTACTGGCTTCAGCAGGGGGACAAGTCTGGCACTGCAGGATTTGAGTCCCTGGCGGCGTAGTGTGTTACTGATGGTAGGCTTTGTTACTTTGGTCCCCTCGCGTGGTTCTAGGATTTTTGCTCACCATTCTTGTGATCATTTTGACCCCACGGGTGTTCTCTTGTATGGAGTCCCAGATCGAGGGAGATTATCAGTGGTCTTATATGTCTTCCATTTCCTAATAATTGCTCCCACAGTTGATTTCTTCACACCAAGCTGCTTACCTATTGCAGATTCAGTCTTCCCAGCCTGGTGCAGGTCTACAATCTTGTTTCTGGTGTCCTTTGACAGCTCTTCGGTCTTGGCCATAGTGGAGTTTGGAGTGTGACTGTTTGAGGTTGTGGACAGGTGTCTTTTATACTGATGACAAGTTCAAACAGGTGCCATTAATCCAGGTAACGAGTGGAGGACAAAGGAGCCTCTTAAAGGAGAAGTTACAGGTCTGTGAGAGCCAGAAATCTTGCTTGTTTGTAGGTGACCAAATACTTATTTTCCACCATAATTTGCAAATAAATTCATAAAAAATCCTACAATGTGATTTTCTGGATTTTCTTTTCTCATTTCGTCATAGTTGAAGTGTACCTGTGATGAAAATTACAGGCCTCTCTCATCTTTTTCAGTGGGAGAACTTGCACAATTGGTGGCTGACTAAGTACTTTTTTGCCCCAATGTATGTATTTTTTCAGAACCAAACTCAACACCATTGTGCCTGCTAAGCCCTTTTCTAAGACCAGGACCCTGGGTCTTAACACCACTTTTTGCAACTGGATCCTGGACTTACTGATAAGTAGTCCCCAGCCAGTAAGTCTAGGATCCAGGTGGTGAGAGTGGACAACCTCACCCCCTCTGCACTGACCCTGAGCATCGGAGCCCCTCAGGGCTGTGTACTCAGTCCCCTCCTGTACTCCCTATTCACATATGACTGTTTGGCCATGCACAGCCTCAACAACATACTTAAGTTTGCAGAAGACACCACCATCCAGGGTCATATCTGCAACATCGATGTGATCGATCACAGAGAGGAGGTAAGTGACTCGTTACATGGAGCCGGGACAACAACCTCTCTCTTAATGTCTGAAAGACTAAGGAGGTGATTGTGCACTTCAGGAAGCTGCAGATGGGGATCACGCCCTCATACACTGCATTGATGGAGCTGAAGAGTCTCTGACTTCAAGTTCCTTGGTGTGTAGGTTAAAGATGAAAAAATTGCAAGTGTGGCATATTTGCAAAAGCTCTCTTTTAAAGGTGAACCATTGAGAGCATCCTCTCAGACTGCATTACTGCCTGGTATGACAGCTGCTCCGCTTCTGACTGCAAAGCCCTCCAGAGGGTGGTAAAATCATTGGCTGCAAACTCCATTCCATGCAAGACATCTACCATACACAAAGCCTTAGGACAGCCACCCACAGCATGAGGTCACCACTTCCAGACTCACAAACAGTTTACCCCCAGACCATAAAGCTCCTCAGCCAGAAACACTGATCTACTGATCACATGAACATTCTAGATGCTCTGGTCACTTTCTATGCACATTCATGCACATACGCACATTTTAATGTATTTGTTTATAAGCAATACAAAGCACTTATATTTATAATATTTATTTTCATAGTGTCCATTTTCACATTTCTACATTATTTGAAATTGCTTCTAGTTAAGCGTGTGAGCACCCCACTTTATGTTATCTCTTATATATATTTAGTGAGGGAGCCCCCCACTTTTTTGTAATCTCATATATATAGTTAGTGAGGGAGCCCCACACTTTATGTTATCTCTCAAATAATACTAGCTAGTTGCAGCCCAGCTAGCAAAGTGGATCTGGGCCGATTACGACTGACAGTTGGGACAATCGGCTGAGAGTCAGACTTGGCCGACGTCATTTGGCCCGAGTCTGGTCCACCTTTGGTAGTATGAATTCTGGCTAGGATGCAGGTATTGCAGCACAGAAACAGCATTAGTCAAGATTACCAATGACCTACAGATGGCTGCTGACTCCGGTTTTCTCACCATACTTATCCTACTCGATCTGACTGCTGCCTTCGACCCCATCTCTCATAATATCCTCCTTGACCGTCTAGCCTCCATTGGTATCGTCAATACATCACTCATCTGGTTTACATCCTACCTCTCTGCCCGCACTCAGTTTGTACAACTTAAACATTTCCAATCACAACCCTCCCCAGTCACCTGTGGTATTCCCCAGGGCTCAGTCTTGGGGCCCCTCCTCTTTATTATTTATTTACTTCCTCTGTGTTTTATCTTTAGGAAATATAATATACAATTTCACTGCTATGCGGATGACACCCAGCTCTACCTGTCCACCAAACCCAATTCCATGCTCCCTCCATCTTCCCTGTCTGACTGTTTAGATGATGTTAAAAACTGGTTTGCTCATAGCTTCCTTAAACTCAATAGTGACAAAACAGAAATTGTCCTTGTTGGCTCCAAATCCACCCTGGCAAAATGTCCCAATTTCTCAATTAACATTGACAACTCCAAAGTCCCTCCATCCCCTCAGGTCAAGAGTTTGGGTGTCATTCTTGATAGCACACTTTCTTTTGAAAAACACATCAATAATCTCACACGGTCTGCCTACTTCCACCTACGCACTATCCACCATCTTCGTCCATCACTCACACCCAACAACACTGCTATTCTTATCCATGCACTTGTTACCTTTCGTGTTGATTATTGTAATTCCCTTCTCTCTGGTTTACCACACAAGTCCATCCATAAACTACAATTGGTTCAGAACTCAGCTGCCCGTATTATCACCAAAACCCCATCCACCGAACATATCACTCCACTCCTCAAGCAACTGCACTCGCTCCCTGTCCAATATCGTATTGACTTTAAGATTCTTCTCCTCACTTTCAAAGCCCTCCACAATCTTGCACCTCCATACCTCTCTGAACTCCTCCAGCCTTACACTCCATCCAAAACTCTCAGATCCTCCTCTTCCTCCCTGCTTTCCATTTCCTCTGCCAGCCTCTCCACGACGGGGTTGAGAGCTTTCAGTCATTCTGCTCCTCGCCTCTGGAACTCTCTCCCTCTATCCATCCGTACCTTACAGTCTCTACCCACCTTTTAAAGCTCCATCAAAACTCACCTATTCCGGCTGGCCTACCCCGCATAACTCCACTCTCCATCAAATATATGGATATGTTGCTTTTTAATTGTATATCTCTAATTGTAAAATCTGTTTTTTATATTTGCTTGTTTTAACTGTTCTACTGCTTATGTTAACTTTTTGGTGTCCTTGAGTGCTATGAAAGGCGCCCATAAATAATATGAATTGTTATTATTATTATTGAGCTCGGGCTGATTTTGATGTGAGTTATGTATTTCTTGGAGCTCGGGCCAATTGTGGCAACTCTCTGGTAGATGATTCCAGTTGATGTGGCTGTTTGGCTGAATATGTGCCTTTTGGTGTTTGATGTATTTGTGATTTTTACTCTTGACTGTATAGCACTTTGGTCAACATGGGTTGCTTTTAAATGTGCTTTATAAATACATTTGTATTGTAATGTTCCGCGCTGCTTTCATTATTTAGGAAACATTTTATGAAAACAAAAATGTTTTCCATAAAATAACAATTCAAATAGATTTGATATAGAATAAGAAATACATTTAAGTTTCAGCTTTGAAAGTTATATATATATATATATATATGGGTCTATGCTTTTTTAACTGTTGATAGTATACACAGGAACACCTGTGCTCAAGCATTTAATTCGACCTGTCTTCGCCTGAATTAATGAGGCACTTGCAATTTAACTGTCATTAAGCTAGGCCATCCAGACGGTAGGTCTACATTTTTTTAAATGTAAACAAATTAGTTAGCTAGTTATTGTTATTTTGTGAAATAGCCTAGGCCTACCTGGTAGTATTGTTTGCTAAATGTATACGTTAACATACTAGAGAGAGTGTGTTGCTAAATATCCGCACGGTTGTGATATTGCTTTTATACAACAGTTTTATAACAGATAAGATTATTTAACCAATAAAGTTCCGCAACTCTGCAGGACTGTTGCCAAGCAACTATAGTAGACTAATGCTAGGTAGCAGCTACTTTGTATAGGTCCAGCTACACATGACTGCTACTTTTATCATTTACATGTATTTGTATGTTGCCATTAAGTGTGCTACCAGTACTCTAGTGACAGTCTTAGTTTGCGAAGTTTGTCACAACGTAACTTTACAACGATGACTGTCGTAAGTAAGTGTAAGTGTGTTATGTTAGAGCTAATGCATTCACTTTGACACCTAAACACTTCTGCTCTGTTTCTCTAGCTTTTCAACTACTTGTAATTTCAGCATAAGTCCCATATCTTCTTCCTGCAAACAGACAGCTATTCAGCCAACTAAGGTGATTAAGGTTCTTGTAATACGAAAATTTTACATAGTTAAATGTATAAATGCCCCAGGACTATTATACTCAGCACACTTCGAATGCCTCTTGTCTAATCAAATTACTTGGTCAAAATTAACTGGAGTAAACTATCATCCAAGTCACTGCCTTTTAGTGAAAAATCAACAATCATCACAACCTGCTTTTGGCTGGTCAGCAGAACTAGTCCTGTTTGGAGAGTTTAACTTTTAACACAAATTAATATGCATATTGTCATGTCCTGGATGCGGGCCCCTAGCCATCTCTGTGCTTTGGGGCACCCATTCAGGGCATGGCACATGGAGAGGCCTCTAGCCATCTCCATGCCATTGTGGGCTCCCCAGTCAGAGCAGCTGCATTCAGTTTACTCTGATTGGGGAGCCTACTTAGGTTAGCTTTGCACCACACCCGGTGTGGTTTATTGTTTGTGCTTGTCTCAACAGCTCACGGTTTGTCCTCTGTTTAACTCCCATTTCATGTGAATACGCTACACGTTATTTGTACTTTGTTTTATGTTAGTTTCAAACCTTTCATTTTACGTTGACAGTTTCGTGTAGTTTGTAGTTTGTTTGTTTGGGATTAAATCACCTTTTGTTTGAAACATGTCTGCGTATGGTTTGGCCGCACAACACAGCCGTGACACATATTTATTCTCAATATACACAGCATGTTTCGAATTGTGGACTTTATATCAGTGGTGTAGAAGGAGACCAAAGTTGTGCCGTCATCATGGGTCCAAGATGGCATGAGCTATTGGTCGCCATATTAATCCACAGATCTCTACACAAGGGCAGTGAAACGTCAAGAAGCACCTGACGAAACATGGTGTTTGTTTGATGTGAACATCAGGTGCACAAAAGATGAGTTAATGTTATATTTCCAGTCAACTCCTTATAAGTGAGATCAACCCCCTGAGACAATAATATGTATCTGCATTCTGAACTCAATACGTAAAAATAATATTCAAAGTATGAAGAGGCTCGCCGTAAGATTCCTTTGGCTGTGGTTCAATCGGATCTGCAGACGGAGGATGACCCTCTTGCATATATGAAGAGAAAAGTAAGGTATAGCAGCTAACAACTATGATTACAAAAAATACCTTTTCACTGGATGCGCTAAATATCCAACATATGTTTACTTCACTGGTCACACTGGAAATACAGAAATGTGTAGTGACAATGAAAGTGTCCTGAGGACCAAAGATGCATATCCAATAGGTAAACGAGGATTGAGCAAAATACATTTTTACAACAGTTTTCAAGGTAGAAAAAATATAATGAATGAATAACAATAATAAAATAATTTTGAAAAAGGTCTTGACTAAACCCTTTTGTAGGGATATGGGAGATCTACAAACTATGAGTCATATTTTGGGCAGTATTTCAATACATTTTCCATTTTCTCTCTGATATTTACAAAGGTGCTGTGCGTCGCAGCCATTCTGAGGTTTCTGATGTGGAGATTGATGCAGCTAGCCTCTAACAGAGATAGAGAAAGAAGCAGAGAGAGCGAGGGAAAAATGACCAGACCTTGGAGGAGCCGATTCCTCAATGCTAGCTGGGAGTACACTTCATGTAGTAAAAATGAAATGGCACTGACTTCGACCATGGAAATTACTTTGTCAAAGGTAAGTGTAACACATGTCACATAATGAAGAAAACGTTCAGTGAAATCTAAACGGATAGTTACGTTTCAATTTCAATCAGGAGTCCACAAATTATGTCCCGCCCCTGAATTACAGATAGTCAGTTGAAGTTGCTAGCAGCATTTTTGAAGACGTAATTTTAATTTAATTATCTAGCCTCACTAGATTGATTTCCCTATACTGAACAAAGTATTAGAATATCTGAAGAATTAAGTAATATCTTAGGAAAATGTAAGATAATGTTATATTTCCCAAAACAAAAATAATATTGCATCATTGTTGTGCAGAGACCATGTTTATTCGTCTCTGTTAGCAGACAACTTGGAGTTCAATTTATTTGTGATGCTGAAATCTCGATGTGGCACTAGCGGGCAAAGCTAACTTTACCCCACATTAGTAGATGTAAATTGTGCTTTTTAAGCTAATTGCTAGCAATCTTTTCCAAGAGTCAAAATATATTGTTATAATGAATAAATAGGGCTAAACAATATTTGTGCTAAACAATACTTGTACTAAACAATATTTTTACTAAAATGACTCATGAAGACTTCGGTATTCGGTAGCATAGTGCTTACATTCTATGTAAAGCAGGGGTCTCAAACCGGTTCCACGGAGGGCCGAGTGTCTGCAGGTTTTAGTTTTTTTCCTGTAAATTGGTTCCAGGTTCAGACCTAAATAACCAAATGAGGGTAGACCTAACCAATCAAGTACAAGGTGAGAGTGAAAACCTGCTGACAGTCGGCCCTCCGTGGAACCGGTTTGAGACCCCTGATGTAAAGTGTGACACCATTTCATGGTCCCTCTCTGAACTAGGCAATATGGGGCCAAGTAAGATGTTTCTTTGGACAAGGACCCGGTTAAGAAGACCAAGTGCTTAGGAACATTTCATTCGGTTCATGGTGTGTGTATGGGTTCTGATCTGTTGTAATCAGAAAGTTGTTCTTGCATATTTTGATTTCTTTTAAAATAAGAGAAAATAAGAGGGGTGCTCCCAGGTGATTGTTAAACATATTGTAATTGCTTATAGTTAAAATGTATTCATTTATTTTCAGTTATTCATTTATATCTGTTACATTTTTGAGTAAACGTATATTTTTACAACTTAATATAATTACACCTCCTGGTCTCTAGTTTGTTGTATAACCTCCTCACTGCTCCCTCTGAGCTTTGTGCATTCAATTGTGCTGTTAGTGTGCTAGACTAAGCATATACTACATGAGGCTGAAGTTATTTTGATACCTTTGTGCCAGCTATTCTGCCTTTTTTATGTGGGAGATAGCTAGCTAGCTAATGGGACATATCTTTGTTTTTGTATTTGGGAGATGCCGTATATGAAGTATACAATGATGGCCAGCTAAGTGTAAAGCGAGAATAAACTATTTAATAAGGGGATGTTTTTTTTTGTTTTCTTTAAATCTATGTACATTATGAAGTAATCTCTTCCTGAAAAATATATTTTTGTTTGACTCCAGGAATAATTCTAAATGAAGAAACAAGCAAATTAAGTACATTCGGTCATGGGGCTAATATTGAGACACAAAATAAAATGGTTTTATACATTTGTTGTTGTTTTGAATTTGTTTAGAAGAGCAAGCTTTGCCATCATTAGGGTAACTGCTTGACCAAGAAGCACTGGTTTATCTATCATCTCAATAGACATGAGAGGATACATTTAGACCTGTAAGCAAATCAAGATGCCAGCCACTTGAAATTATAATGATCATTTATTATCTCCAAGTACGTCGATACTACAGGGTTAGGGTGACTAGGCAAAGCAAGTTTAGCAAAAGAAATATAAATTGAAAAACAAAGTTATATAAATAAATAATACATTAATAGGTTAGTGAGACAATATTTATTATTGTGGTACATTTGTATGTGTAATATTCCTTGTCATCTTATTTTATATTACCTATTATTATAATTGTAGTTGTCATTACTGAGGCTGTTACGATTGTTGTTTTTTATGATAAAGATGGTCTAATTGCAAATCAAGCATTATCTTATTTTTTGACATAGGTTTACATGCTCTCCGACCAGATGCGAGTTTGAACGTAAGGATACCACAAAGATAATATTGATGAATATCAGCTCTGTCTGTGAATCATACGATCATCACACAATCAAATTTGATTGTACACAAGTTTCATGAATGAGGGTCAATGCTTTGTTTTTTTTCCAGAGCAAATGGCGCTTAGGTGGTGTGCATCTTCAGGGTTGTGTCAGGAGTGTGGTTAACGTTCAACTAGCTATGATTTGCCTGTAGCAACAGTGTACTTGGCAGCTGGTTGCAGTATTGATGGGCAAAGATACATCAAAATGTATTTGAAAATAAAGATACCAAATACCTTAATTTTAAGTGTATCAATAGCAGCCACACCATGAATCAAAATTAACCACTGTATTCTTTTATTAGAAAAGACTAAAAAGATCAAATATTCACATATCCCTGTGTTCAACCAGATGAGGGTTCTAAAAGTAACCAACAGTTTATTGTTTAACCAACAGTTTGCTAATTATATCCTAATTTAGTTACTCTGTGTTCGGTAAGGAAGGGCTTACTTTGCATCAATAATACTGACTCAATGGCAAACAAGTCATTCATAAGAAGACAACTGATGGCACCATTATTCATAGCAACTAGTTTCTAATTAATTCTTCACTTGATTGTTAATCATAAATATAATATTAAATGTAACAAGCTACACCATATTGTGGCAATTTATGTAATGTTGTTCAACACTAAAAAGCTTTATTTCGAGGGGGGCGGGGTTGACCTCAACCGTACTACAAAATACAAAACACTGAAGAATTGTTATACAAAATATCAAGCAATTTTCATCAACCCTATTAAATAAATAGTGTTTTGTATTTGAAATAAATGTATCATAAATACTGGCCGCACCCTGCCACTCGCTAGTTAATATTGATTAACAGTTTGGAAATAAAATCCATTACAGGCCAGTCCATTACTGTATAACATCTTAACAGTGTCCTTTTGGGGGGGATGAGATATTAAGATCCGAGAGGGCAGGGATGAGAGAGAGAGCACTACCTTCAGGAATCTTTTTAGTGGGCTTTCTTTAGTGGGAACATAACCCTCGGTCTCCAAGCTCATTCCATCAAGACCACCTGACACACAAAATACAATAGTTAAATACAATCTGTCCAAATATATTTTCCTAAAAGGAAACTGCCTATATTGATATACGATATGCTTCATGTCATCTTTATAGTAATATTGCATAAATATGGCTTGAATGAAGTTTGACTGCATCAGACATACCTTCATGTATATTGTGAGAAACTGTTGGTACTTACCTGCTCTGATTCTCACAGCTGGGTAGGGAACATCTGTAATGTATTCCTCTTCTGTGCTGTAGAGACACAATGGTAAAAAAAGACACAATGGTAAAAGAATGCAGCACACGTGCATTTCCACAGAATTATTAATTGAGGTTTTCCAGACCAAACCAGCATATGGCCAAACTACAGGTGCACTACAAAATAAATTGAATATTGTAGAAAATGTTCCCTAATTCAAATCAAAAAGTGACATTTTATATGCATACATTACAAATAAAGTAAAACATTTCAAGCCTTTTCTGATTTTATTGTTTGAAATCAAAACTCCAGTATCTCCATATATTAGAATAAAAAATGTGTGTATATACATATATTATCATTTATCAAATCTACTTTTCCATAATATTAAACGTTTTTTTTTTATCCACCTGTAACAACCTGTAACAGCATATGTTATTGGGGAAAAACTAATGTTGTGCTCCAGAAAATGCACTTGTGACTACAAATTTGTCAGACCAGGACCTGTTATGTTGTCTTTCCCCATACCTGTTATAGCTAGAAAAAGAATGAATAGAACTCAAGCAAACAGACACACTAACCACAACAATTTGATTTATTTTTCACATGAACAACAAACTAACATGTCTGTCATTAATAAACACCTGAAACCTGCTCTCCTAAATGTTAGATCTCTATCAAACAAGTCATTTTTATTAAATTATCTTATTAGTACCTGTAAACTTGATTTCATATTCATTACCAAAACATAACTCACGGGAAAGCTGGTGGAGTAGCTGTAATATTTAGTGACATTTATCAATACAAGAAGAAATAAATTTTTCCAAAAGATTGTGATTGACCTTGCCTTATCTGATAATTTCATTTTTTTCTTTGATATGTCTATTTTTCCTGACATCCACGTTAGATCAGGTACTGATAAAAATGAACGAGAACACAAAAGCGCTGTTTATGAAGGCTGTTT
This sequence comes from Novumbra hubbsi, assembly GCA_016801125.1. Taxonomy (NCBI): domain Eukaryota; kingdom Metazoa; phylum Chordata; class Actinopteri; order Esociformes; family Umbridae; genus Novumbra; species Novumbra hubbsi. The sequence continues at coordinate 26,925 of JACXGK010001233.1, read as the reverse complement.
CAATGTCACCGCACTTCAGCCTCTGCTTTTTTACTAAAAGCAGCTTGGAAAAAACTCTCTGTTGGTGAAAACCTAGAAGAGTTAGTGACGAAAAGTGAATTACAAGGTTGGCTATAAAACTTAATGTAAGGTCGGCCTCCACCACACATCCTCGACATTCCCACCAGACTGGGAAACGTATTCACCCAATTTCTTGAATGCACCCCTCACTGCGGATGGAAATCACCTGAGTACTAATCAGCTAATGCCACTCACCTGTTCTCTCTGTCTTCTCCTGTCCTTGTGAGGTATTGTTTGTGTGATTTGCTACTCTATTAAGCCTGTTTTTCCACTATATTTCCCTCGTCTTAGTTAAGAGTGAAAGACTCTGTATCCTGGCGTGTGCCTGCCACCCTGCCTGACCACTTCTCTGGATTATCCCCTTCCATACTTCGGCCTGAAATTCTCACTTGGTATCCTGACCCGTGCCGGCCTGACCACCTCTCTGTATTATCCCCTTATGTACTTCATCCTTACTTTTGATACCAGCGGATCCACAGAGTTGCTGCAGCAGGCGTACCGGATTGACCAACGCTGCCGCTTCTTCATGAATAAGAACCGAGTAGACCACCCTATAGGCTGCTCGTAGCCCCGATCTCGCATCAGAGTCTTGGTTTTTCAACCTCTTTAAAGAGGTTTTCAATTATTCTGCCCCGGACGGCACACTGGGGATCTGCTGTATGAGCTACAACAGGGCCTTCACTCCACTCATGAGTACATTGCAGCTGGTAGTACATTGCAGCTGGTGGGGCAAACCAGCCCTCCTGACCACCTACTGAAAAGGCATAATCATGAGCAACAGGCGAGCTTGGCGGCATAGCAGCGCCTCTCTCTGCCATCACCAGTCCTGGGAAAAGACGTCTCCGCCATTGGACCAACGCGGCCCATGCCACTTTCAACTCCCTGAACGCCTGTTCACCTCAGCCCCTATCTTGCAACAACCAGATCCTCCCCTTCCCTTCATCCTAGAGGTGGACTACGATGCCGGGAACAGGAAACTCTTCGCAATGAAGCTTGCCATCAAGGAGTAGCGACAATCGCTGGAGGGTTCTTGACATCCATCCAGCTATTTATCACCGTCACTGACATGACCTGGTCATTCCACCTCGCCCGCTCTGACACGAGCCTTCCTGCCTCTGTGTGCATTCATTACACTTAATTCTTACAATTTAGAATTAGAAGTGCAAAAATATAAAAAAATTTAACATCATTAACAAAATCAATCACATTCTTTATTTGCAACTGTTGTCAACCTTTTCAAGGATAAAATTAATTAGACAAGCTACTCCAAAAGAATACAAACATTGCTGCCACATGAAAGTAATTTGGTAAGCAGTCAACTGACGATACAAGATTTATGGTACATCTTAAGATATGTTACATGTTTAAGGTTGACCATGGTCTGCTAGACAGACTGTGTTTGTCTTAGTGACATGATCCTAAATTTCATGCCAAGACAATATTTGGTCTCCATAGGCAATTATGTAAAAGAAAGATCTTGGGGCTTGCCTTATTCAACATTTTACTTGCTACCGCTGGCCCAAATCATGCAGAGCAACACGATTGCTTAGAATTATGCTGATGACACCCAAAGGTATATAGCTACCTCACCCACTGACGTGATGACCTAATGGTTCTTGTCTTTCACGCTAATTCTTTTTCAAGGATGCCTTATGTTTGTTTTTAATTTATAGGCCTAAAAATGTGATGCATTTATAATTCAAATCCTTGAAATTCTTACAAATGTAAACAGGCAGGATCAGGTCATGATTAAGTCAGCCTCAGGATGAAGGAAGCCTATTAGAAACAGATATAAACAGGGCTAGTGTACAGTAATTGTGGCCAGTCAGCTTGTTTTGTCTTTCCTGGGCTAACCAGGCTGACTATATACGTTGTCTTTGGCAGGAGTAGCTTAGAAGCTCCAGTAGTTAATCTAAATCAGATCCTTTTAACCATCTAATCAGCAGCCCAAAGTTCCGTAATGGGCTTACTATCCCAACTACCTCCTCCTTACCCTTTCCTTTACACACACACTCACACAAACCTGATTAAACTGCATCTGCTAAGCTACTAGAAAGCCAGAGCTGTGCGGTAGGATTGCTGGGTGGTTTAAATAAATAAAGGAGAATCATAGTGAAGATTGACTGTGATGCTTTGCCCTATATTTTAGGCACATGTACTTTTGTGTCACTATCAAATGATAGTGTTTTCAAGAGGAATTGCTTTGGGAAGCATTGCTTTGAACCCAGTTAACCACTAAGTGTAAAGTCAACATTGTGAGTTAACTGGCACTCTATTTCTGGTTTGCTTGACTCAAATGAGCCTGCAGTATTTTTATTGGGATCTGGCTTGGTTAATTTACATAAGTGCATTCCATCACTTTTGGTATGCACTTTCTGAATAACTAACAGATAGATGCTGTTTGACAAAACCCTGATCAGCTGTATCTCAGATGATACCCTAAACAGCTGGTAATGCCCTGGTAATTTACTAGGTATCTATATAGGGCACTTAATTCCCAAGTCTTAATTCCCAAGGCATGTTTGTGTAGTACACACCTGCTGTTATCTAGATTAACAATAACCTGCCAGTAAAATGACTAAGGGTTTATTCACCATAGGATCAGTATTTAAAATGAAACGCCAGACAGGCATACCGTATTTTCCGCACTATAAGGCGCACTTAAAAGCCTTTAATTAAAAAAAAAAACAACAGTGCGCCTCATAATCCGGAGCGCCTTATATATGGATCCATATATGGATAAATCAGTCTCAACTGTGATCCGAGCTTTCACGAAGGCAGCAATAATCTCTGAACTGCCAGGCAACAGCAGCGACACTGACTCGGATAATGACGAGAGGAAGCGGGGCAGGTTGGATGCCGTAGTCGCCCAACTGTTCAATTCGGACACTGAAGAAGAAGAATTCGAGGGATTCGTGCACGGGGAATGAACTGAAAAAATTGAGCTTTACGTTTTATATGTAACTGAACAATGTTGAATATGCATTAACGTTTGATTTAGTGGTATCAGACTGTTTCTTTTACTACGGTACGTGTTTACTGAATTAGGGAAAAGTTCCCCTGAGTTATGCACTAACGTTTGATTTAGTGGTATCAGACTGTTTCTTTTACTACGTGCATACTGAATTAGGGAAAAGTTCCTCTCCACGTTTGGGAGAAGAGTGAGCAAGGCTGGGAGATAATGTTAATATGCACATTAACGTTTGAACAACGTTACCATGGGAGTGAATGTAGTTGTCAGAACGCTTAATAAAGTTTGACTTTATCTGACTGTTTTGTTGACATTCCCTTTAGCACATCTAGTGGATGCTAAACGCAAACCCAGTCAAACTTTTGACTGCAAGATCTTATGCGCCTTATAATCCGGTGCGCCCTATATATGAAACATTTTCTAAAATTGGTCATTCATTGAAAGTGCGCCTTATAATCCGGTGCGCCTTATAGTGCGGAAAATATGGTACATGGTCCAATGTTCACCCACTCTAATCATTGAAAACTAACAGTAGTTGTTGTTCAGGGCTGGAGAAACTGTTGCCTCTGGTGCAGTTAGAAGTGTTGCCAGATGGGGTGGTTATTTTATTATATGTCAGGGTATGGGGAGAAATTGGCTTGGGCAGGTTGATTTACGGGTTTGAATAGTACATTTGTTAGGTTTTTTATGGAGTCCAGTGGTGTTCCACTGGTAAATGGGCACACCAGGGGCAATTCCTGCCAGGTCAGGGGCATTATATTGCCAGTCCTCCAGTGTGCATGATCAGGATGAATGTATTGAGGTGGAACACTGGCATTTTTAGATCTTTTTGTCCGATGTTACTATGGTATATGTATAAGCATAGTTACAAGCATTTAAGCGTGTCAAAGGCTATTATTGAGAACTACATGCAAAGAGTCAATATTTGCAGTGGTCTTCTTTAAGACCTCTGCAATTTGCGCCTGGCATGATGTCAATTAACATCTGGGCCACATTCTGACTGAAAGTAGCCCATTCTTGCATAATCAATGCTTGGAGTTTGTTTTCATTTTTATTTATTTTTTGTCCACCCGCCTCTTTAGGATTGACCACAAATTCTCAATGGGATTAAGGTCTGTGGAGTTTCCAGGCCATGGACCCAAATTGTATATGGTTTGTTTCAAGAGCCACTTAGTTATCACTTTTCCCTTATGGCAATGTGCGCCATAATGCTGGAAAAGGCATTGTTTGTGGACTGTTCTTGGATGGTTGAGAGAAGTTGCTCTCTGAGGATGTTTTGGTACCATTCATTATTCACGACTGTGTTTTTAGGCAGAATTGTGAGTGAGACCACTTCCTTGGCTGAGAAGCAACCCCACACATGAATGGTCTCAGGATGTTTTACGGTTGTCATGACAGAAGACTGTAGAGCTCACGTTTTCTTCTCCGGACAAGCGATTTTCCGGATGCACCAAACAATCGGAAAGTGGATTCATCAGAGAAAATGACTTTACCCCAGTCCTCAGTAGTCCAATCCCTGTTCCTTTTGCCGAATATTAGTCTGCTCCTGAGTTTTTCCTGGAGAGCAGTGGCTTCTTTGCTGCCCTTCTTGACACCAGGCCATCCTCCAAAAGTCTTTGCCTCACTGTGCGTGCAGATGCACTCACACTTGCCTGCTGCCACTCTTGAGCAAGTTCTGCACTGGTGGTGCCCCGATCCCACAGCTGAATCAACTTTTTGGAGACGGTCCTGGCTCTTGCAGGACTTTCTTGTGCCCTGACGCCTCCTTCACCACAATTGAACCTCCCTCCTCGATTCTTGATCATACGATAAATGGTAGATTTAGGTGCAATCTTACTAGCAGCAATATCCTTGCCTTTGAAACCCTTTTTGTGCAAAGCAATGATTACTGCATGTGTTTCCTTGCAGGTAACCATGGTTAACAGAGGAAGAACAATGATTTCAAGCTCCAGCCTAATTTTAAAGCTTCCAGTCTGTTATTCTAACTCAGTCAGCATGACAGAGTACTCTCCAGCCTGGTCAACACTCACCTGTTAACAAGAGGATCACTGACATGATGTAAGCTTGTCCTTTTGTGGCAGGGCTTAAATGCAGTGGAATACTTTTTACATTTTCATGGCAAAGAGGGACTTTGCAATTAATTGCAATTCATCGGACTACTCTTCATGACATTCTGGAGTATATGCAAATTGCCATCATAAAAACTGAGGCAGCAGACTTAATGAAAATTAATGTCTCATTCTCAAAACTTTTGGCCATAGCTGTACAGTTTTTTAATCATGATCAAATGCATTTATATACCTTCTGTTTCTCACTATGCACCTTCTCTTATCTGTCAGCTGCGAATGCCACATATACCAGCATCAGATTTTTGATTCTGTCACAACACTGTCAGCGCTTTCTTGGGGAGCCAGGGGTCATCAATCTCGCTAACATGGGCTCAATTCAAATAACTATTTCAAGTAGTAGGATACTAGTATTAATGTCATGTGAGCCATACAATCCATAGATGCTATGTGGTTGAAGTAAACTTCATAAGAAAGATTAGTCATTTAAACACAATGCTTCATGTTGTCTAGCTAAACATTCAAACTTGTGGTGTTGTTAATATGCAATAAAATGATCTAATGTTGAGACATTAGATAATGTAGTGACCTCCAGCCTTGTCATCGTCAACACTCTCACCTGTGTTAATGAGAAGATCACTGACATGATGTCAGCTGGTCTTTTTTTGGCCGGGCTGAAATGCAGTGGAAATGTTTTTGGGGATTAAGTTCATTTTCATGGCAAAGTCTATAAGATATGTAATGTAATACTTATTGCTGAAGTACACCCATGGACAGCTCTGAATACTGACTGCACCGCTAGGTATACCACAAAACATGCTTAAATAGTGTGTCTAGGCTTGTGTTAAAGGATCTATATGTTATAAGCCTTTCATGGAGTCTAGAAAAATGACCAAGAGCACCAGAAAGATTATAAGACAGACGTCTGCTTCTTGACTTCTATGACCTATGACACGTCTAATCCTCTTTATCCTTCTTTATCTTTTGCTAACTACATGTCAGGAAGGAGAGTCACAGTGAGTAAACATAAAAAGAGGTTGTTCAAAGGTTACAACAGCCTAGATGTCTATTTGTATTTCCAAAAGATGAACCGGCAGTGACCCTGCTTAATTAAGGAACATTGAATTAGAAAGTAGGTTAATACACATGACCAGCGAGGGTATGTGTATTAAGGACCGTAAAGACCATTGTAGATCTTAATAAAAACAAAAACAGAAGCTACTGGCAGCTGTTTGCCATGTGTGCAACTTCTTTTTACATTTGTTTTATTTATGTTATATATTACAGGTTCTTAGACTTTGACATTGTTTTTCTCCTTTCTAAAGTCCAATTTGTGCCTATGGCTGCTACGATAACAAACAGCATGGTTTCCAAATATTTGGTGCCATTCCATTCTGTTTCAACCAATACAATAATGCAATCCTGCTATTTCTCCCTCCACCAGTCTTTACTGATGTCTACCTTTGATCCTTTTCATTGCAGCCTGAATGTAGAGTAAGCTGCTATGTAAAATCCAAATAAGCTGGCCTAAGCTTCTCTGATGTAGGCTAGATCTAATTCAGACCGATTTCACAGTAGATGAAGGTGCTGTGTAATGATGTCTTGGAAATGAATGTATGCGCATACCATTCTGCATGTGTGCGTGCCCTGATTGGCAGTTTGCCTTGGCATGAGACTGTAATGGCATGCATGCTAGTTGACATCTGTGACTTATCACCCGCACCCGTTCTCCTGCTGTGAAGCCCACCATTAAATAAACAGAGGTATAACAACACAGACCGTAAAAAACTGTTCTGAATGTAACTAAATAAACACACAAATACTACAGCGGGGAATAAAGTCCATGCTTATTTCACTGAACTCCTAAAGTAACGTGTTCCCTCAGCAGCTGGGGTCCTACAGATATTATCACAGAAATACACACACAACCCTTCCTCTACCCACAGCCAGGTCTCAGCTGGATGGAAAAGGCTGATGAAGGCTGTCTGTGTGTGTGTGGGTTAAGCCCAGACGTTTGTTCCTGTGCCAGTTTAGCGAGATCAGCAACCCGGGGATGCTGCAGTCTTGTCATTGGCTGAGCCTGTCACACGGGGCCGGGGTGCTGAACAGGCCCTTTATATAATCATAGCCATGCCAGAGCCCCTCCTTGACTCACCTCACAGAGACACACTAACATGTATACATACATTTCTCTCTCTCACACACACACATATACTAAGAAAGAGATGCTTTAACCCATACACAAAGTCACACACTTTCAAAGAAAAAGGAAGCATATAAGCACGTATATATTTAAAATGTAAAGTTACACATCTTTGTATGGACACAAATACATTCTTTCTCTGACTGTATGGATACACACTGTGTTGGCGTTACTGGAGCGGAATAAGTGTTGAGTGCACCAAACAGTAAACAAAACAAGTCCGCTGTGCCCATGTGGCCATGCTGCTTGGAGGTTCTGCTCTACTGTACATGCTCAGCGATCCCCCTGCGTTACACACACTGTAGGTTACCAGCATATGTATTAATGGCTTTATTTATCTTTGACTCAGGGAAGCCCCTGAGTTATGTCGTAAGCTGGGTTGCTGTGGTAGAGGCATTATTCCCTGCACCCATAGACGGTATTTGTGGCCTCAATGTTGTTAATTATGCAACCATGCAGTTGATGAGTAATAATGCACTATTAGGGCAGATTAGACAAATGTGTTTCAATAGGCCGTTAGATCCACAGCTGCTATGCATCTTTGTGTGTTTATATGTTGACATTTTTACTCTAGGAGCGTGTAGTCTCCTAAAGTGAAACAGTAAACATTGAAAAGACAAAAAACAAGCCAGTAAGACTATTTCATGTTTATTCATAGCAGAGATTTAGGAATGTACAAGTTGGTCATGACTGTAGTCATGGGTAAGCTGTATGCAGCAACTTTGACTGTTCTCCAGTCCCAAGACTGGACCCCTAAATTAATGTTTTCCATATCATTAGTGTTATTCATATTTCACTGCAGTCTTTTACTTTAATAACTACACATCTATAATAATGATGTATATATATATATTTTTTTAAAAGGCATTCTTTTTCCCTTTGCTTTGGCTGCCTTTCTTATTTATATTAGCGCTACCATTCTACCTTTCAAATGGATCTGTGAATCACTTGAATACCTGTATTTGAAATAAAATGCTGTTAATCTCTACTTTGATGTGTGAGTAGAGAAGATACCAAATGACAGAGTAAGATAGAGAAACTCATGGGAGAGCTGTATGTTATTCCTCTTAGTTTGCTTTTCATCTTCGAAGTTCTGTCTATATATCATATAATGTTTGGTCACCAGCTACAATTTCCCAGCGGAGCAAAATGGGCAAATGCAATCACATCTTTGTCAAAGCTGTTTCAAGCTTTGAAATATGAGTATTACCAGAAAACCAATTGAATTGTCACAACAACTAAGTTGATATCGATGCTGTATTCATGCAGACTGGGGTCTCATTTGCAATGGTGAGAACCATTCAACAAGTCAAACACATAAAAAATATAAGTAACGACTACACAAATCTTTTAGATCATTAGAGTCCATCAAAACACTCATTGTGAACTCATTTTTCATCAGTGATTTAAATGGCTATATTATGTCTGAAGATATACAGTGATATGAACCTAAAGGCTGATTAAACTAAGCTGGTAGAGACAAACCAAGCATTAAGAATGTGGTAAAAAAGTGATTTGTCGAGAGCACCTAATAGTACTGAGTGCATACAGTGTCATACTGCATCCATTGGAATCCCACCCTATAGTTGAGATGTTTTGTATAGACTGCTTAATTTTTTTATTTTTTGCATTATACATGATATTGTGTTTGCAAGTTTACAGTTGTCGTCTCATTTATAATTCTAGTATGTGATTGATACTCATAATTAATAATATTAGAACATCATTAATGTTGATTATAAATTGGTTTGCAATTCAATCTCCAACTGCAAAATTATAATAAAACATATTACTGTTTACAGTAATAGCATTAGTACTGGCAGTTCTATTATGTTTTAAATTGTCTTATTGTCTATGATCTATTGAATGTAAATACAATATACTGAAATCAACTTTAACTAAAACCTTCCTGTTTAGGGCATAGATAAAGCCTCCACATTGGATTATTGTTAGAGGTTAATAAATTAAGAATCAATTGTAAAAATTCCATGCAGATGTGAACATTAATTACTGAACCTTTTGTGAAGTCACTGCCCCAATGTCCAGGCAATAATGTAGAAAAGGTATTTTTTTTCTTTCTCCTGTTCTCTCTCTCCTTAAAGACAGGTATGTGCTGCCAGTGTTTGGCCTTTGAATATTTAATCTAGCTATAATCTGACCAGCAGGACCGTGTACATTCAGACCAGTAGCACCACCCCCCTTCTCTGAATATGTAAACAGACCCGGTGCCCTCCCTCCTCTCTTCTGTCCAATCCTTCTGTTTTGTTCTTCCTCTCACTCCTCTCCATTGTTCTGGCCTTATTTACCTGTTCCCAGAGAGCGATAGAGAGAGCTGTACTGAACAGACAGAAGCCGTGACATCAAGAAATGTCTGCTGCATGCTAAATTATTCGCAGAACATAGCCACAGTTTAACTAATGCGTGTAAGGCATATGTATCGGGTCTGATACCTAGTGTATTTCAATTTCAATAGGGTGAGAGCCATAGAGTGTGCAAGGGAGAGCAAGAAGACAGAAATAGAGAGAAAGAGCCTCATTGCACATCAGCCTCCCAGCATCCCCAGATTCCTCCACCCACCTCCTAACAGACCCACACAGACACACTCAAACAGCGGGTATTTACCTTCTGTCCAGGAGTGTAGGCACTTGATCGAAGGAGAGGGTGGGCTGGCTGAAGACAGACAGCAAGGCAGAGGAGAGCAAAAGGAACGTGTGCGCAGCCATTGAGACAATGAGAGTAGACTGCCGCTGGTGAAATCCGCTTCATAATCTGCTCTCCCTGCATCACCAACCGCTGAGCTTGCTAACAGACAGCAGCAGCAGCCAGTCAGATCACAGCAGAGATCAGTGTGCGTCATATTCACAGTCACAACAGCCCCTCCCTCTACCTATCTTCCTCTCCTTTCTCTGTCATCTCTTTCTTTCCGTCTTTCTTCCTCTCTCATGCACTCACTGTGGTGCTGCAGGCAACCTCATTTATTTACACCCCACATATCATTATACCAATACTATCACAAAAATGTACATGAAAGCTACTAGAATGCATTAACACACACACATCACAGACACACACTGAAACCACACAAACAAAAGCACACAGGCTAGCCCAAACACAAATACACAAAGACAAAAACAATCACCTTGGAATGTCAAGGTCAGATTGTAGTGAGAACAGAACAGATGTTGACATTATTTTACAGGGTAGCTGAAGATAAACATACATGGCCATTATCTGTAGTGAACGTACTGCCACTATAGCTAAATTACTGTAATTCCGTTCATCTTGTATGTGTTGTTGTACAGAAGACCCAGGGAAGAGGAGATTTTGCAGTGGTTGAATACACGTATAATAGAAAGGCTTAACATCTAAGGAACTAAATGTACATTATCCAAATTGTATTGACTTATAATATTGTAAGATATTGATGATTTGGGTGATTTGTCTGTCACCTGTGTTTCATTTTTATTTTGGTTAAAAAAACTAATTGCTGGTAGGTGCCTATTTTATACCAATCATTTAGAAAGTAGGACTTCCGGGAATGTAACAATTAGGTAGGGGATGCAAGAGTTGAAGGTCTTTATCAGAATCAGATGAGAATCGGCTTTATTACCAAGTACGTTTACACATACAAGGCATTTGCCTTGGTGCTATGGTGCATGACAGAAAAACACAGTAAGTAGTGAAGTAAAACAAAATTTAATTACAGTAAATATAAAATGTGCAAACATTTACTGAATAAGTGGAAAAGTGCATTGTGCCGGAAGGAAGTCCAGAGAAGTGCATTAACACTAGAAGCGCCAGAACAAGCACATTTTACCCAGTGAAGAGGAAATAAATTATCTTCACTCTCAATAAAATTCCAGGACCTTGCTTTTTTACTTTTCCTAGATATGTGTGTTTTATCACCCAGTATTTTTAAATGTTCAAAATCACTCTGGGAGTAGCTGATTTAATGCTATTTCATTCCTGTTTAATGTAAATTTTTTATCCCTGGTGCGCGTTCGGACATTTTTTACCTGCATTCCAAGGCTGCAATTCTCTTTTCTATCTGCAGATGTCGCAAGGGCTCCTGTATCCTCTGTCTTCTGTTGTTAAGAAATTTTTTATTTATAGTGAATAAATATATAGATATGGGGTATTCACTTAAAACGTAGAAAGGTCCAGTTAGACCAGATTACTTCAAGCAAAGGTCCAGAACATCCTATTTGTGTTATGATTCAGTGCCATACATTTTGAAGTAGTCTAGTCGTTGTATGTATGTATGTATGTAGAAAACAACTGTTTATTTTATTTGACTCTCAAATAAAGTGGTTACTCCAGTGGTTAGAGTGTACCGAGTGTAACCCAGGGTTCATGGTTCAACTCTCCTGTCTGCTGCAGCTTTACATTTTTGCTTTTACACTTCTGCATTTTGCATATGCGTGCGGTACACGTCTGTCAATTTTCCAATTTTGACTGGAGGTGCAGCAGTTGGTTTACAGGGAGAAGAGCAGAGGGGAAAGGACGCAGCCTTGTGGGGATCTGGTGCTGATGGACTGGGGATCGGAGACATGTTTCCCCAACTTCAAGACGCTGCCTCCGGTCAGACAGGAAGTCACTGATCCACCTGCAGGTGGATTCAGGCACTTGCAGCTGGGAGAGCTTTGTCCTGCATCAGAGCTGGAATGTTTGTATTAAAGGCAGAGCTGAAGTCCACAAACAGGATCCTCACATAGGTTCCTGAGGAGTCCAGATGCTAAAGTTGAGGGACATGTTAATTGTATCATCTCAAGATCTGTTGGCTCTGTAGGCAAACTGCAGGGCGTTCAGGAGAGGGTCGGTGATGGCTTTAAGGTGAGACAGCACAAGGCACTCAAATTACTTCATGACCACAGAGGTCAGGGCGACAGGTCTGTAGTCGTTAAGTCCTGTGATCCTTGGTTTCTTGGGGATGGGGATGGTGGTGGAGGTCTTGAAGAAGGCTGGCATGTGGCAGGTCTCTAGTGAGGTGTTAAAGATTTCTGTGAACACCGGAGACAGCTGATCAGCACAATGCTTCAAGGTTGATGGAGAGACAGTCTGCTTTGCGGGGGCTCAGTCTCTTAAACAGTCTGTTAACATGCGTCTACAAAACAGAAAGAGTTGTTTTTGTGGTAGGAGGGGAGGGGGCCACTGGGATGGGCAGTTTGAGACTGCCCCTTACTCCAGCTGAGGTGGGGGAGGTGGGTTGGAGCTAGGGGATGGCGGCACAGGGGATGGTGTCAGGACCGTCCCATAATCTTTCAAAACAATAGAACTCGTTCAGGTCGTTGGCCAGGCGAGAGTCGTTGATGGAATGGGGGGCTTTAGGCTTGTAGTTGGTGATCAAACAACAATCCACACTAAAAAATATTACCCTGATTATGAAATGAGAAAAGAAAAATTGTTTCCTATATCTTGTCTATTTAAAGGTGGAGCAAAAAAGTTTGGCTGTAACACATTGACATTGTCTTTACATCAATCGGTTTTAACAGTTCTAATACATATCCTGAATACTGGCGGACGTCTTTTGTTCAAAGGCTATTCCAGAACCTTTCCTACTAGTGGAAACACGTCCTGCAGAAATATCTGAACAAGACACTTCATCTCCCTTTTGCACCTGTCTGGTACTCTGAACATGATAGAGGGGCCCAGACATGCCATCTGCCTAACCATTGGGTACTTGAGGGGGCTTTTCTCCTGCACTTTTCTGACCATATTTGACAATCCCTGCATGCAGTCTCTTATAAACTCAAGGACGCTGAGCTTAACACTTCTGCCCTGACAGGGAGATAAGCCATACATTTTTTTACAATAAAATTATATTTGCTGCTTCCATTCTGACAATGATTTATAAAATTATATTTCTAAAATACCAGTACCTTGAGAACTGTCTTAGTACCCAAACTAAGTTCTTGTCAGCTACATCCAGTTTGGTTAGCTGCATTGATGACTTGAAGAATCTCTTGATAAAGCGTCTAAGTAGGCCCTGGCAAAAGTTAATGTAAGTACCCTGTATCCACATTCATCATCAGTATGACAAGATTTGTGATGTTAATATTCAGTGTTTTTTACATAAATCATTATCTTGATCAAACCAGGCAAGTCCAGGCAAGTCACTGGCTCATCTGTTTGATACCTATTCAAGGGATTAAAGGTCCAGACAGTCATGTAAAACATTGAGGTGGAATAGGCAAATGCTAGGGGCATCATTCATCCATGGGGCTGCCAAACGAGCTGGGTGAAATTGGCTGTGTTGCAAGGGGGGCACCAGCTAAAATCTTGCCAAATTTTTAGGGGATCAGGCGCTGCACACTACCTGGACATGCTTCAATAAATTCTGATCCGGCTGCAGTTTGCAATAGTAGTTATTAGTTCCATGTTGGTTTTGTTTTGTAGTTTTGTTACAGTGTGATCAATGATAATTTCTCACAAAATACTGTAAATAAATGTAACAATAACATTATTTGAAATGTTTAAAGACCGGTTGTTTGTAAGACTTTTTAAGACATGTTAAGACTTAAAATACTGATGCATGGATTTAAGACTTTTTAGGACTTTTTAAGGACCTGCAGAAACCCAATTGAAAAAGTTTGTTGTTTTTTGAGGAAAAGAAGGGATAAATTTTAGAGATCCCTGCAAATTAATCCCTTCTGTTCTTCACTCCAAATTTTTCTTTTCAACTTTTTGATAAAGGAAAAATAGGTGCAGTGGTCTCTTTTTCCAGAGCTGGTAATTAACAACATATAAACAACTACAGCCCCCAAAGCAGAACGCTTAAAACAATTTGTTATTTATAAAAAGGAATGAAAAGATAGAAAAGACATCATCATTTTGAATGTTTTATTGGTATGTTTTCTCTTTGTAGTAATGTAACACAACACTCTACAACATGGAACAAAAAATAGGGTTCCCTTCCTACAGATCACTTCCTCCTTGCATCATCCTGTACAATGCCCCCTGTTCCCAAACCGCCAAATACAGCAGATACGGCAACCCCAAAGGATTTGCTCTAAATATGTAATCCGTTTCAAGTAGAAAGTAACTAACATAGGTCAAATGACTTGAATGACCACTCCCATTTTAGGTTACCAGTGATAATGTAATAAGTACCTCAACAAACTAGTAAATAATATTGTTGCAACTCAAAAAAACAGTACACAGATATCAGAACAGAAACCTACACCGAACTGTTCATGAGCATGTTTTTTAAAATATAAAATCATGTTGACTGCATTAGTTACAGTGGATTGCCTGGTTGTTTATGCTATTTCATCTGCATTTAAATAAAACTTTTTAAAATATATATTAATCTCCACCTAGAGACCTGTCCCTTATGATTCAGAAATTATGTCCCTAATCGAGAGCTCTGTTAATTAAACTGCAGATAGTTGATGGTAAAATGTATACAACCTATTATTACCACCACAATCAATATACCCCCACCAGCACCACTAAGTAGTGTATAGTGATAATGTATATTTTAACTGGTACGACTTTACAAGTACATTGAACCTAGAGAAAATATGTATCATCCTCCAACACACATACAGATGATTTTAATAGAAATTATCAAAGATGGGAGTGGCATTTTATACCCTCACAAACATGTGATTGATTACAAGCAGAGAATGAGTGACTGTTTTAATTGGTATTAATAACAACATTAAAAAGGGCCTTTAACCAGCCCCCAAACTCTTAAAGCACCCAAGTGAAGCAGCTTTCCCAAACCACTAGAGGGCATCCATGATATACTGTACAGTGTACACAAAATAAAAGATACATACAGTACATACAGCATTCCAGTATTTAAACATGGGGCTTATTGAGGCAGAATGTTTTGAATGTGGACAAAAGAAGTACAAATATAGAATATATTAAATTAGCTGTTCTTCCTGATTAGGAATTGCTTTGTTCATTCTAAACCTCATTTAGTCTATAAGGTTTCTTCTTTTCAAACAGATTATACAGTATATATGGGTCCAGCACAGTGCACAGTAACCATGACAATTACATGGATCATATGAACCACTCTATCAAGTTAACAGGCTGTACATTACTGGTCTACATTCTGATTTGGCGCATTGTTGATGCTGTGGAATGCTCCTTCTGAGATTTTGGAATATATACTGCAATAAATTTAAGCTTAATGTATACAAAAACTATCCAACCCAAATTAAAAAACTTACTTAAATAAAAATACATTCAAACTATCATTTGTAAAACAGTAGCATTAAATTGAATAAGTCATCATGAAAAAAAGACCCTGTAATATGTATCATTCATTAAGAGCATAAATGCTAAGAAATGTGTGTATCCCTAATCAGACACAATGTCTGATACGTGTCAGATCTACTCAAATAAACAACATTGAGTTCTTCCCAGAAAAGATTTCCAAAACCTCCCCTCAAACATCTTAGATTTTTTTATTACAGTACACTAATCTGGTTAGCATGTACAGCACATTCCAAAAGCCTGACAAACTTCCATTGTATGCCTATGAGGGAATCAGTACTGGATGAACAAAGGTCCATTCACTTAAAAAGAGAAGAATCAAACTAAACAACAAACAAAACAGCAAAATCTATGGTATTAGAAATACCTTACATAACTATAGATTAGTAACACAGTTTATATGTTATATTTGGATTGTCTTTAAACCAAAATTCACAATTTAAAATAAGCACCGACTCAAAGAAAAACAAATAAGTAAACATTTACATATAAATATAAATCCTAAGTCATATGATACGTCCAGAGTGTGAAAGCGCTGATCGGGCACACAGCAAAAAGAAGGCACAAAAACACTGACCCACACAATAGGGCGGACCAACAGCAGCAGTTTCTGGGAAGTTGGAACTAGGAAATGACTAGCGAAAGCATTAGTGGGCTGGCAGCGGATTGGCTGCTTTCAAAATCAGGCCTCCAATTGGCGGAAAAAAGGAGCTCAGTAAATCCAATAGGGTATTTCATGGTCACTTTTTCAACCTAAATCCCACAGTGATCAGATACACATCTGAGTTTTTCTGTTAACAAGACTGCTTGTATTGAGCAGTGTCGTAGGGAGAAAAAATATTTGGTGGCAGTCGCTGGAAGTGAATTGTGTGTTTTAAGCTGGCAAATGTCTAGATCCCAAGTTCACAATGTCAACCAAACACAGCTAGACGTATGATAAAGCAGAAACAGGAGTTCATCGTTTGCATCTCAGTAGGCTAAAATGGCATCTCTTTTCCTTTATCTGCACTGATGTGGTAGAACCTGACAGGACTGTAAACATCCTTCACATTTCTAAAACACATCCTGGATTTTCAGATGCAAGGAGGAGATGAGGAGAAGAAGCCACTGTAGATTATTGCCCGCTGTATTTTCAGCCCAACCTTTGTTTTCCTACTTCACCACCCCCGCCCTGTCCTCTACAGTTGCATTTACTGTGTTTGGCTGTACATGCTCTGTCTTGTCAACTTTTGGTTTAGCTGTAGTCACAGCTGCAACTACATCCATTTTCACGACATGCCCCTCCACCTTCACATCATTTTTAGATGCTAGTTGTGTTTCTTCCCTCCTCTTTGCTCTATGTTTGCTCCATGGCACAAGAGGTAATTCTTCTTCTTTCACTTCATGTTTGGGCATTGGGGGAGTGGCTTTTCTGTGGGGCAGCCGAGGGTCGTCCCCAATATCGACCGTTAGGTTAGTGTAGAGAGGCTCCAGCTCTTTGGATAACAGCTCGTAGGTCAGAGAGTTCAAACCGTCTGAATGCCAGTTAAGTCTAGTCCTTTTCAGAAGGTCAAACCTGTGGAGGTACATCGGAAGGCCAGTTAGTGTGTGACAAATCAGGGTTGGCAATATACAGTGGGGCAAAAAAGTATTTAGTCAGCCACCAATTGTGCAAGTTCTCCCACTGAAAAAGATGAGGCCTGTAATTGTCATCACAGGTACACTTCAACTATGACAGACAAAATGAGAAAAAAAACAATCCAGAAAATCACATTGTAGGATTTTTTATGAATTTAATTGCAAATTATGGTGGAACATAAGTATTTGGTCAATAACAAAAGTTTCTCAATACTTTATTGTATACCCCTTGTTGGCAATGACAGAGGTCAAACATTTTCTGTAAGTCTTCACAAGGTTGTCACACACTGTTGCTGGTATTTTGGCCCATTCCTCCATGCAGATCTCTTCTAGAGCAGTGATGTTTTGGGGCTGTTGCTGGGCAACACGGACTTTCAACTCCCTCCAAAGATTTTCTATGGGGTTGAGATCTGGAGACTGGCTAGGCCACTCCAAGACCCTGAAATGCTACTCACGAAGACACCCCTTTCTTGCCCGGGCGGTGTGTTTGGGATCATTGTCATGCTGAAAGACCCAGCCACATTTCATCTTCAATGCCCTAGCTGATGGAAGGAGGTTTTCACTCAAAATCTCACGATACATGGCCCCATTCATTCTGTCCATTACACAGATCAGTTGTCCTGGTCCCTTTGCAGAAAAACAGCCCCAAAGCATTATGTTTCCACCCCCATGCTTCACAGTAGGTATGTTGTTCTTTGGATGCAACTCAGCATTCTTTGTCCTCCAAACACAACGAGTTGAGTTTTTACCAAAAAGTTATATTTTGGTTTCATCTGACATTCTCCCAATCTTCTTCTGGATCATCCAAATGCTCTCTAGCTAACTTCAGACGGGCCACATGTACTGGCTTCAGCAGGGGGACACGTCTGGCACTGCAGGATTTGAGTCCCTGGCGGTGTAGTGTGTTACTGATGGTAGGCTTTGTTACTTTGGTCCCAGCTGTCTGCAGGTCATTCACTAGGTCCCCCCGTGTGGTTCTGGGATTTTTGCTCACCGTTCTTGTGATCATTTTGACCCCACGGGGTGAGATCTTGCGTGGAGCCCCAGATCGAGGGAGATTATCAGTGGTCTTGTATGTCTTCCATTTCCTAATAATTACTCCCACAGTTAATTTCTTCACACCAAGCTGCTTACCTTTGCAGATTCAGTCTTCCCAGCCTGGTGCAGGTCTACAATTTGGTTTCTGGTGTCCTTTGACAGCTCTTCGGTCTTGGCCATAGTGGAGTTTGGAGTGTGACTGTTTGAGGTTGTGGACAGGTGTCTTTTATACTGATAACAAGTTCAAACAGGTGCCATTAATACAGGTAACGAGTGGAGGACAGAGGAGCCTCTTCAAGGAGAAGTTACAGGTCTGCGAGAGCCAGGAATCTTGCTTGTTTGTATGTGACCAAATACTTATTTTCCACCAAACTTGGCAAATAAATTAATAAAAACCCTACAAATGTGATTTTCTGGATTTTTTTTTCTCATTTTGTCTGTCATAGTTGAAGTGTACCTGTGATGAAAATTACAGGCCTCTCTCATCTTTTTCAGTTGGAGAACTTGCACAATTGGTGGCTGACTAAATACCTTTTAGCCCCACTGTATGTATTTAAGAAAAATTAAAAATAAGTAATTTTGCTGCTGACTCATGAAATTCCTTAAAAGTTTCAGTTTTTAACAGACTGAAGGGGGTTATCTTGCAGTATTCCCTGTATTTTGCTTCATCCATTCTTCCTTCAGTTTTACCATGCCCAGTTTCAACTTTTTGACCAATCTCTATTTTGGACTCATGTGAGCACATAACCTTTTCCCACCTGCCAGATGGGTGTCTCAAGATTTATTACTCAACATGCTTTTAGATTTTTAGATTACTTTTAGTAACGTCTTATTTTTTGTAATTCTCCCATGCACACCAGTGTTATGCAAAGCTTGTGTACCATTACCCCAATCCCATCCACTCCACTTCTGTAGCCCTATTAAAAGTGATTGTTAGCATCCCTGTGGCTTCTCTCAATTTTGAGTCGATAATCAAACCCACAATTGCTGATGCTCCAGATACTCAACAAGTTTTATAAATTCTTAAGATCAGCACAAATGTGCTAACAATTGCAAAAGGGTTTTCCAATGATCAATTAGTCTTTTAAAATGATAAACTTGGATTAGCAAACATAACGTGCTATTGGAACACAGGACTGGTAGTTGCTGATAATGGGTCCCATTATGTCTATGTAGATATTCCATTAACACTAGAAGCGCCGAGCCATTGTTACTCCCCCAAATTTGCCCATGAGTCTACAGACAGGGACGTATTTACTGACACGTAATGGTCGCTAGATGGTGCTTCTTGTACGGATCCAAAGTCAAGGCCGAAACTTTTGGGTGTCTGTTATCTTGTGTCAAAGTGTTTTGATTCAGTGTTGCTCTGTTTTCGAGGTAAGGGTGTAACGATTGCAGTAACTACAATGTGTAAAGATGCCGGCCTGGCTTGGTTTTATACTATATAATATTGTCAATATAAGTTAAAATGACTTTGGCAACTGAACTGGTGATGTCAAGGAGATTGTCTTTGTCTTTTCGCAAACGCATTACAATATTGTCCGCTAACCGCTGACCAGCCGGCCTACTTTCATCATTCCATAAATAGCGTTCAACATGTATTTTGTTGGCGGCTACCCAGAATTTAATGCCAAATGTGTCCGGTTTATTGGACATGTATTGCGTAAAGCGACACTGCGAGGGAACAGTTGTCCATCTAATACAGTTATGTTCTCATTGCACTGTTTTTCACAAACCTATCGAATACCTCCGATATCATCGCAAATGTTTCCGTCACAATGCGGGCAGTGCTTGTGGTTTTGTCATCAAAGCGCAGATAGAGCATGATATCTCAAAATTTTTTATTTTCATTTCGGCCAACCAATAAACCTAGTTTCATTTTCACTTTTACCGCTAGTAACACCCCTCAAATTAAATAAGACCCATGAATGATTTTAGTTCGGCATCTGTCAATTTGTGGAGCTATATGCTTTATTTCATCATGAGATAATAATTCTAACCCTCCTTCCATGTATATTTTCAATTAGGAAAATACCAAACATTCCGCATTAGTAAAGTTAATAGCTGATTGTAAACCCAGGGTTCATGGTTCAACTCCTCCTGTCTCCTGGTACTTAAAATCGGATTTTAAACTTCCGCAATTTTCCAATTGTCCCCTATTTTCTGGAGTAACCCAAATTGCTGCTTGAACAGGAATTAAATGGCCTTAAATCAGCTTTTCCCAGGGTGATTTTGAAAATAAAAAAATACTGGGTGAAAAAACACACATATCTAGGAAAAGTAAAAAAGCTCTTATGCTAGGGAATGTTGGACACATCTGTTATAAAACCTCACATTGCTGATATGAATGCTGCCATGATAATGAAATATTCTGAATGTACATGCGAATGTATTTGCATGAATAAGCTCATGTGTACCTGTGTGGATTCTGCTCGTTGCCCCTATCTCCTTTATGCTTGATCATCTTGTAATGTCCAATGGCCACAGGAGGGCGCACTATCTTCATCCCAGACAGCCGTACTCTGAAGCAGATGGGAAGAATGAAGAAACAGAATATGTATATTGGAGTATACTAAATATAAAAGACTGCACAGGACCAAAAGCTAGTGGTGTAAGGCTCTTTGTTTTAGTTTTTCAGTGGACTTCACAAAGAAATATTCTGGGAACTGAATTACTGATTCTATTTATGAATGAAAATTATTATGGGTTTCAAACCAACACCCAAACTACTGAACTACTACTACAATTCAAATAAAGAAAATATTTCACTAAGCAAACTGTCCAACAAGCTGGACTCATCAAGCTGGATAACATAGGTACTTACTTAACTCAGAAAATGACCTGTATGGATATAGAGCAGCGTGGAAAAACAGCAAAACAAAATGATGGTACTGAGAATGACGGATAGGAAAATGTAAATGAGAAGACAAAAACCTTATTAAGAGACTGAGAAAGAAAGACATCTTTTAAGTCATTCACTGGCACATACACCAGTCTCTTTCCTTCCAAGCCCCTCCCTCATACCTGGCAGCAATGTCATCGTCCTCCCCGCCCCAGCCCCAATAGTGGTTGGGGAAGCCATTCATCTTAACATACTGCTCAGGGGTGACAGCTGACACCCCTCCGAAATACTGGGGGTACGGCAACCTAGGTGGAACACACAAGAGCCACTGAAATCACACTCACGTCAAACAGACATTATTTCACTGAATAGACAGATGCACTTACGTACCTGTATCTGAACTTGTCCATGGCCACAGAGAGGTGTGTGGGGAATTGACTGTGACAGGTGTAGATGTTATGATCATTTTCAGGAAGAAGATCTACGTCGTGTAGGAAGATACAGCCCCAGTCCTCATCTCTCAACGCTTCACGGACCCCAACATTCAACAGCTTAGCACGGTTGAATGTAGAGTTACCCCACTAAAGAAAAAACATTATACAATGATGAGAGGGTGGTAGGGTAGATGGAAAGCTATAAAACGACAGAAAGAAAAACTGTTTCAAAAGGACAGACAAACACAAAACGACAGACCGACCGGCCTGCCGACCTGGTGGACTATGTAGATGCTGTAGTGAATCTGTTGTCTCTGCAGAAAGGGGTGAAGGTGGTAGAGGAGGGCTCTGAGGTGTGTTTGCCTGTTACGGTACGGCACCACGATGGCTGTGTGGTGGTGCGGCTCGCAGTCTGGTGGACGGTACCGGCCTCCCGGTAACACCAGCGGGTTCCACTCCCTGATCTCCTCCAGTGAGAGAGGTGAAGACAAACGTACAGACACAGGACCCACTAGAGTAGTCCAAAGAAAAAGTATTGTATTACCATGACATCTTTTTCAATACCAAAAATGTTCAAGAAAACGTACAATATACACACATAGAAATATACCTAGTAACGGTGAGGGCATCTGACAGTCCTTCAGATGAACCTGTGTTCCAGGGGGTCCAGTGCCTGTCTGGGCCAGTTGAGGTGCCACCAGGTGGCTGAGGTTGGTGTACACATCGTGGGGGCGGGAGTAGTCAAACTCAGGTTCTACAGAGTGGACCAGCACTGACACCAGCCCCCTGAAGCCCCCAAGGGAGAAGTAGAGGACAAAGGCAAACTGGAAGCCTACCAACAGGGCCAGGGTACAGGGGGAGTCCAGTGACCGACCACAACATGCCATGGCCATGTTGTAGGGAGCGTGAAGGAGAGTGTGACAATTGGAAAGAGAGAAACAGTGAGAGGGAGATGAAAGGAGACTAACAGAGAAAATAAATGACAGTGGAAGTGATTGACAATTAGATCAGTAAAGAAGGTAGCGATAGAGCCATGAGATATGAAGGAGAGATGGCAGGGAGACAGGGGTGGAGGGAGGCTAGGGGGCTTCGGGTGTTAAGAAAGGGGCATCTGTGCGTATGAAGTTGTAGCACTATAGCTCAATGTACACAGGCATCGCGTGTTACTGCAAAAGACAGGGATCAACACTCATAATTGTATACTCTTACTCAAAAACATTTGCATAGTTAATAATGTGTGTGTGGGGGAGGGGCTTACGTACGTCTTCTTTGGTAGTACCAGCTAGATGATATGCAAATCTGGCCTTTGGCAGAGAGAGTCTGTTGTCCTCTCTCCCTCTCCTCCCTTCATTGGGCCTTATAACGAACAGAAAGAAAATTAAGGCAAGGAGGTTTAAATGACTAACACATTTGAAATCTGAATAGGAAAGCTGTCAGCAAATGTTTACAATAATTTGCTTGCGATAAAAATAATACAACTCGGTATTTTTTATGTCCATCTGGCATTTTTTTTTATGTTGTAGACTCATAGGCTGATGTCTTAAAATATGTAATTACTTAAGCAACAAACATAGGTTCCACTGTCACGCTAGTCCTATAATAGATCCATGTGATCTCTACAATAGACCCTGCGAGCGGTCAACATAACAAATAATACATTATAATGTCACCGTTATAAGGCCGTTAAGAGGTTTATATTATTCCTGAAAATAATACTGGTAACATTTATGATAATAATAATACTTATTTAATATAGTACATGCCAAATATCAAAGTACTTTAACCTTATCGGTCTATTCTTTATCGTATCACGCATCCTTATTAAAAGATACAACGCCCGTGTCTGAACATTTATGAAGAGATAATTCGATTGGGACATCCGTCGTCTCACCTTCATAGTCCTGCGACGTTCAAAATCCAGCACCAGGCTGTGAACTAGTACAACAGGGCCGCGATGGTATGGATGAATTCCGCTATTTGTTCGTTTTTTAATCTCTGTCTTCCAGACTGATGTTTACTGCTAACCACAGAAATTCCTATTTTGCATGGTTTTGAGACGGAAGGCAAACGCTGTATCGGCGTCCATCAGATACGCCGCAGCTTCATCTCAACCACCAGTGTCACGGTTTTTGTCTACGACGCTGTCGCGGCCAAACCGAGTCAAATTTCAGTGTGACGTATTCCGTTGGCAACATAATTTCCTCAGAATACCACATCGTGTGTAATTTCCTTTTCCCCAGCCACCCAAACACCAAATAAACGAATAATCAAACACACACAGACACATACTTCCACTGGATATGTTGGAAAAGTTAGATGAGAATGTATTGTTATCTGGAACATTAAAACATGCTTTGCCTTAAGTGAGGATGTATGACCTGCTTGAGATGATGTACAGTATCATCAGTTAATCACTGGGAGTCACTGTGCTTCTGCCTCCCTCAATTCCTTCCTTCCTTTTCATGGTACTCATTAAACATTGCCAATTTTGTAGTTCTTTATTTCTTACACAGTGTCTTTCTACACCATCTACTTGGTTCTCTCAACTAATCATGCTAAACAACTTTATTCCTACATAAAGCGGCAGCTTGGCAGGGAACAGAAAACACAATACAACTATGACAAGCTAAAGATCAGATACCCAGCAGAGAAAGCATTACAGAGAAATTGTGCAAAAAGATCCATCAAACAGTGCTTGGGTAGCCTTGGATCCCTGGCCACAGCAACTGCCAAGAGGTCTGACCCTGCCTGGCCCACGTGGTAGTGTGTTACAGGCTTGCTGGTTCAAGTTCCAAACAGGCCATTCACTCATTATTACACTGTAATCGTATAGATTTTGGAAAATGAGATTTTGGAAAATGGTTGGTGAGGTGGGGTGGACACAAAATGGTACTATAGGACTTTTTCCTAGAGGAGTAACCAGCCCTGGAAACTGAAGCCTCCCATTTGAGGTCAAACCCACAGTTTATTGTATAACAGAAGTGTATGACATCAACTATATTTATAGCTGTATAACTGAACTTTTGATATTCAGCCAAACCTTAATCCTGTTCTTTTAATTGGTTGGATTTGCTGTACAATACCCATTGATAAAGATGACGAACCTCTGAATGGTGAATAATGGATTTAGAAGGGAAATTCAAATTTTATTTTCAAATAGACACATAGCAAAATACATAAAAACAGCACTACTTCAAAATATTATTTATTTATTTATTTCCAGGCATATTCTTTTCCTGTTTTGCTTTTTTATCTGAATCTTCAACAAAATGTCAAATATATGTCATAATTACTTAAATTATAAAACTATCTTGTAATAAAAAAAGGTTCAAAATACATCTAAAAAATGTTGTTTGACCATGCCATATGGTTACTCAATAGTCCTCCCTTTTCTCTCTTTTGTATTCAGTTACAAATTTGGTCAGAGCAATTTTACTCCACTCCTTCCCCCAATGATGGTCTATCCTCTCCTCAATCTCCTCTCCATTCTTTTCTTTTCATTCATGTTAACTCCACTACTGTTCTTTCTCTCATTCCATTTGCTTTCTATCCTATCTTTATTTCTTGTAGTTGCCAAACTGAATGGCCAAGCGATCAATGACACAACGGAAGGCAGCGGGTTGGACCTCCCAGTAGTTCACTGGGTTAGAGTAGAGGCTGATGCCGTTATAGAAAGTCCTCTTCATCCCAAAGCCTCGCGGGCAGAAGGCATCCACTCCCACATGGCTGATGTTGTTAGAATGGAGGTACACCACCTACAGAACAGCAGGTGGATAGCACATTGGAACTAATTGGAAAACAAGTGTTTATAAATGTTTCAACTGTGTTGAGAAATCATGTTTTTGTGTGACGTTCATGAATGTTTTGAAACTGAACATGGCTCTGATTAAGTAATCTGTTCTGTTTTTGGCAATACAGACAGCAATGCTTTATGGAGGTAGCACACAAACAATGAAAAGCACATAATATCGTATCAATAATCTTTTCTCAAAACAATGGTTTTCCAGATTTGTTTACCTATTCAACCTTGTGACAACAATAACCAGCATGCTGTTCAAAGTAAATAATGACATGTCACTTCCTTGGATCAGCATCTCAAAATGACCTTTGTGATGCCTACCAATAGCACACACATGGTCACTCACCTGTAGGTACTTCATGTCAGGCAGGCCCTTTGGGATTGCTGTGAGTCTGTTGTTCTCCAGATGCAGCTCTCTTAGACGGGGGAGGAATGCCAGACTGCCATTCTCTATCATTAGGATGTGGTTAAAACCAAGACCCAATCTGGCAACCAGAGTGTCAGAAAGTTACATCTTAATATTTCTTACACAAAAGGTGAAAAATTTCAAGCCTTTTTTTATTCTAGATGATTATGGCTTACAGATCATGGGAAAAAAAATCCAGTATCTCAAGTTATTAGAATAAAAAATACAATTGTATAATACAAATTTGTGAACCTGAGAAGAGCTCTGATTAGCTAACAAACACCAATTAACCATTAACTCAAAACACCTGCAAAGGTTTCCTAAGTATGTTAATTTATGCACTATATACTTGGTCGGGACTTCTTTTGCACAATTACTGCAACAATGCGACATGGGTCTATTTACTCGATTTCTAGCCATTCCTGTGTGGCTGTATCTTGATTTCATCCCATGCATGTAAATATAAAAAAACCTTGATAAAACTTTGGACTCTAGACCATTAGTATCTAGGACACCATGCAGTAACCGTGCAAAGTGGTGGAATAAGAATAATTGCTTCTGAAAAGTACAATCCTTTTTTTTCAAATATGTATATTACATTTTGGAAGTCTTTTATAAAAAAAAATTATTTAGCAAATTTCATGAAATGTTTCTTGACAGGCTGTAATATGATTATTCATGTGATTTTATTTTGTAATGATAAAAATTCATATAGAGTCTGTTATTTTATAGCATCATATAAAACCATTGTTTAATTATTATAACAGACTGAAAAAATTGGAAATCGTCTGGGAAGCGCCTTAGGCGTAATTTCTACCATACGCTGCATTTCAGAGAGCACATTTTTAGATGCGTTAGACAGATGGAACCTATATGCAGAAAGTTGATATAGTTTAGGTATATATTTTATTGAGTCAAAATAGAATAAATGGCAGTTCATTTCCAACTGCCCTTTTGGGTTTGGTGTCATAGGCACTTTTCAATAGGACCTTATCAAAGTCTGGCACCTCACCCAGGTTGTGCGAGACAACAAATACATGCAAAACAAACAGGTTCATTGTGACGTCTGGTGATTGAAAAGAACCGGATCAAGGCGCAGGTGTGGTGTACAAGGTTCGATTTATTTGGCGAACCTAAACAATAAGCCTAAACAGGCTGGAACGAGAAGGTGTGCGCGCAGGCACGAACAAGGCACGTAGGCTACACGCAACAGCGACAATAACACACACGGAGACAAGACACACAGGGGTTTAAATA
>JACXGK010001232.1:16998-74616 GCA_016801125.1 Novumbra hubbsi | reverse complement strand
TCTACCTCTGTTATATCGAGGCAGGGCTCTCTCTGTGTTATATTGAGGCAGGGCTGTCCACCTCTGTTATGTTGAGGCTGGGCCCTCTCTCTGTGTTATGTCGAGGCAGGGCTGTCCACCTCTGTTATGTTGAGGCTGGGCCCTCTCTCTGTGTTATGTCGAGGCAGGGCTGTCTACCTCTGTTATATCGAGGCAGGGCCCACTCTCTGTGTTATATCGAGGCAGGGCTGTCTGCCTCTGTTATATCGAGGCCGGGCAATCTCCCTGGATCCGGTCATGGGTGAGCTCCTGGTTTATCTGTGGCACTATTTAGTGGCGTTGGATGCATTGACGTAACGTCCCAGAAGTTTTCAATTGGATAGGCAGCATAACGTTCCACACGGCGTCTCCAGACTCCTTCACGTCTGTCACGTGTGCCGAATGTGAGCCTGCTCTCATCTGTGAAGAGCCAGTGGTGAACTTGCCGATGCCACTGGAGCTGCTCAGTGCTGGGCTGTGGGCACAGGTCCCATGCAGCACGTTGGGCCCCCATGCCACCCTCATGGGGTCTGTTTGTGAGGAGCAGATACCGGCCCTGTTGCTGGGTTAATGCCCTTCTACAGCCCTGTCCAGCACTCCTCGTGTAACGGCCTGTCGCCCGGTATCTCCTCCTTGCTCCTGAGACTGTATTGGGAAACCAATCCTTCTTGTGACAGGTATGGACGTGTCACGCTGGAGGTGCGGGACTACCTGTGTAACCTGAATGGGCTGCAGGTACCGCCTCATGATACCAGGAGTGACAAGGACACTAGCAAAATGCTACACTAGCAACAAATCTGTCATGAAGGATAAGGAGAGAGCGACTGTCTGTGGCCTCCGCGGTCCTCCTGTTGTCACTGTCATTTGCACCAGAGCTGGTGGCCTTGATTCCCAATCGCTTTCCTAAATGGATTGATAGATGTGAAGTTAAATGACTTGGTGTTATACTGTGCATCGTTTTAGCTACACATTAGCACAGCTAACCTCACGTGTCCCACAATGGCTACACTACAGTAAGCCAAAATGTTTGTGGTAGTTCAACGTTTAATCTTATGGTGTCTATGGAATCTAGTCACAATCGTTAGCTGACCTTCTTCTTCCCTTAAGCTTCATCTCTTTACTCATGATGTGATGGACATTATGTATCTGCTACGTATCTGTGAGCACCAAAGTTTGGCCTATTGATGAAATGACCGTTTAGTGTGCCTGTGTGAGTCCTGCATGTGTTTGACATGCAGCCTGAACATGAGGCCTAAGTAGACATGTTTCTGTCATGCTAATATCTGCATTAGTCTGCTGATACAATACAGTATTGTTCAACATGTCCAAGTCTGGCTACACCAGACGAAGAGTCAGAGGGAGCAACAGTTTTCAATATTGAGATACACAGGGGTAGAACCTTTGCAATCTATATAGTCTGGAGAAGACAAAGATTTGCAGCCACTCCTGATCAGAATTGTATAAATGATCTTTCCATTTGCATTTAGCTATATTACTAAGCACTGTCTTACCCACCCATGGCATTGCAAGCCTTTTGCAAAAGATAATTACAGTAATTGACTCTGTTTTCAGGTACGGAAGCATGTAAATGATCTGTACGAAGACCTACGAGATGGACATAACCTGATCTCACTGCTGGAGGTCCTGTCTGGCGAGTCATTGGTGAGTCCCATTCATCGTCATGTATGGTGTCAGACGGTATGTCAAACAGGAGCGCGTTTCCATTGGGAACCACTGTTGACTAGAGCCCAATTGGGAATAGGGTGTCGTTTAGCTGGGCGGTTTTGTATAGGCGAAATGTACCACTATTCTTGAAAGTGGGATTGAAACAATGGCATATACAGTAGTGTGTAGTTAGCAATGCTTATTAACCCTAAGATAACACAATTAATTCTAATATTCTATTTAATGGGTGTTTTCATATATTAATCACAACACAGTCTCACCGTCAATTCACAGTCTCGCCATCAATTGGCTCAGGAACGCCATGGATTTTATTGAATTTAAAGGTTCCACAATAACATGTCAACGCACTGGTTTAAACCACAGATTGTTACGCCACACTGGTTACAGATTAGCCCCGTCATCGTCAACTCTAGGCCTTTCTACATTCAACATGCTAGACCATGTGACCGTAGCTCATTGATTACTGTGGTGACTGTGAACCTAGGCTCTAAATGCATCCTGTTTAGAAAACGCAACCTGTAAATCATGTTTCTCGCCCCTGGGAGCAGGCAAGACACAGAGGTGTTCCTGTTGCGTATTGGGTTTCATTGAGTGTCACACCCTATTTTCTTACGACAGACTTTCCGCCAGGATTATTTACACTGTAATTCCATTCCGCTGTTTCTCTTCTAAGGTCTTCTAAAGATGAACTAATATGTAGCTACTATAGCTGCAATTAAAGCTAGTGAGAGTGCTGTTCCTTTTGTTACACACACATTCCTGACACATTTCACTAAAAGTGATTTAGAAACAGATTGCTACCTAAAGTAAACTATATTTTAGTACTCCGTTAATAAACCTCCAGGTAATGAACCCCCTAAAAACAAATAGCATGTAGCCTAAGTAGGTTACGTAAATATACCACTTCGGTTTCTTCAGTTTTTGGATAAAGAAATATAAGAATCAGGGTATCACGAAAATGTACAAAACGTTCCAAAATATGGGATACATTTTTCATTTGTCAAGTTTCACAAAAACTTTTAAAATCCATGACATTACCTTTCGCATGTTTATATACAAATTGATTAGGAGACTGTGTTGATTGATGCCTAATTAAGGCCTAATTTGCCAGACACATCTTTTATCACTTGGGTTGTTAATCTTTGAGAAGTATCTTTGGGAAAGAACATAAGAATGTTTTTACACACAAACACATACAGTTCTGGAAAATTGCATTTTGATGTTTCCTTTCACAAAAGAAATTAAAAGGAACTTGAATGAGAAACCGAAGGGTTCACTGCAAATTGAACGCTTCTGTTCCTCACTCAAAATGTTCCTTTTCAACTGTTTTGGAAAGGAGAGCGCGAGGTGAAGTGGTCTCTTCATTTCTTCCAGAGCTGTATAGCACTAAAATGCCTACACAGTATATCCTGTTGTTATAGCATCAATCAGATGGGTGGATCAGACAAATATGTGAAAACACTCTCTAAGATTATTTCTGCTTCAAGGGCAAACTAACAGCGTTACAATGCTTGCGTTTGTAAGGATGTTGGGTTTTAAGGTAAACATGACTTCAGAGTAATGATATCTGGAGGGGTGAATTAGACAGCAAATCTCGATCGTTGTCACCTCATGATATCTGATTTATAGTCGTAGGTAGTGTTCAATGTCGTTGATCCTCGCTGGTGTTGCAGCAGTATCTGTTCTCTGTGAATAAAGGAAAGCAAATATGCTTCACCCTTCAGTCTACTTCCTTTCATTTATATCCTGTTTCATCTGTCCTTGTCTCCTCTCCTCTGTTTCCTCCCTCTTGAATTGCGTCCGTTCATTTGATGTCCTTTTTATTCGTTTGTCCAACTTATGCCCCGCTCCCGTTTCCTGCGTTCACGCTGGCTCTGGTAAGCCGCGGGAGCGTGACTTCCTGAGGACTTTGCGGTTGGTGAGTTCGGCAGAAGCATGTGCGGTTGAGCAGCATGGAGGTGCACAGGATGACGATAAGGGGGTAGGTGGGGTTCTCCATCCCCCCCGTTAACACCGTAACGCAGCGCGTGCCGTGGACATTAACCACGGGTGGAGCCACAATCCAACCCCCACGTCGCTTCACTTCAGTGGGGCGTGGCACAAGCACCGTGGCAAACTGTTTTTGGGGAAGGTCACGTTTGGTTTTGGCTAGTTAGTATGCAACACTGTGCTTGATGCTGATTGGTAGGATAGCGAGTAGGTCTACTTCATGGCTTTAGGAATGCGAGCTGAGAAGTTCTGAGACAGATCACCTGATGGTAATGTGCTTGGCTTATGAACTGAAGGCTCAGGCTCCTGTGCTATTGATTTGTTGTTCAAGAAGATCCATTTGGATTGCAAGTGCATGCACAAATCAACCAGAAGCTCAGCAAGACCTCCGCCTGACTGATTCAGTCCATCCTCAATAGCTTTGTGGATCATTGAGTCATACATTCAAAGTTAGTGTGAAACTTAATAACCCACCGGACGGTTTCAGGAGATATGCCAAAACAAGGTTGCTTGGATACATGTGCCAAGTTGAATGAGATGGAGCCATTGAGGAAAATGCTTTTGATTGTGAATGTTGTCACTCTGTAATGGAGGCGAAAGGGACTCCTTAGCCTGGTCTCTGGGCCAGCCAGGATAACAATGACTGAATGCAAAGGGCCAAGCTGCAGACTGATGTGTCGCATTCAGCTGCTGGGTATTTCCAGGGGACCGTGAAGGAGTTTACTTCTCATTACCTCACGCTTTTCCCATAGAAGTATGTCTATCACAGGGGTTTGGCTATCTTTCCACACACACCACGACAGTGCCCTGACAGCTAAATGAATCCTTGATGCGTTTTAGATTTGGGAAAGGACGTGATTATGTGTTATCAGTATTGGATTACATGTAGTCAGACCCGCTGTTTTAGCTTAGCTTTTCTATTCTCAGCTCATGTAGTTCTGAATGGTGGAATACATCAGACGATGTTTTCTGATATCGCACAATGTGAGATAAATACAGTGTATGGTAACAGCTGAGACTGCCCTGGGTCCATTTCTTTTGGGTTTCTCTCTCTTTTCCCTCAGCAGATGAGGGGGTAAGACCCTGTCAGCAGCATGTCCTGTGTCCTCATGTCCTGTGTCCTCAAACTACTAACGGTGTGGTGAGTCTCTGGTCCTTGGTCTGGTAGAGACCATGTGGTCTTATCTCTAACCTGTCTGTTGCTGCTCATGTGCCCACAGCCTCGGGAGAAAGGCCGGATGCGGTTCCACCGACTCCAGAATGTACAGATAGCACTGGACTACTTGAAGAGGCGGCAGGTGAGGACCAATCGCTGTGTGTGTTGCACCATCGTGGCGAATTTGCGATTATTCGTTATGTGAAACGATTTTAAAGAATACTGAACACCGAAACGGGAAACTCAATACCGAAACGGCAAAACGCAGCAACTTATATGTTTGAGCAAACCAAAATCGTGGCGATCAATTGATCTCGTTACCAGGCACTTGGAATTCACAACACTTACACCTTAAACAAATGGTAACTTAGAGAATACAGTCCAATTACTGTAGCCCACTTATTGAAGGAACACATGCATTTAGTCGTTGTAGGCTATTAGCTCGTTAGCTTCTCTCTGGTAATATGAAGAGGAAGGAGGTCAGAGACATGGCAGTGTGGTGTCTTTCGTAATATGGAAGTGGCTGACTCAGGCTAGACTGGATGTAATGGATAAGTGCTTGTTCACATCGGAGGTATTCGACCCTCAGGGCCTCCCAGCGGTTCCATGTATTTGATCTATTCCCGAGCTCACCCACCTGGTTCTACTTGTCAGCTGGTCCTCAACCTGACCAGTCCATTTGGTGTAGCTGTTCGAGGCTCGTGACGCGTATGATGCCCCGGAATAGTGGCTTGGATTCCCCCGGTTTACATGATCAAACATGAATAGAAGGACCATGCATGCATGCACTGCTGTAGGAAAGAAAGTCTACCAAATGATCTAAATGTGTAAGCAGCTGTCGGAGGGCAACGACTCAACAAATTTTAATTGGCTCTAATCAAAACCGTACTGACACTTCCCTCTCTGGGAATCATATGGCAATGAGCCTGTGTGCCATAGCCTGGGGGATGAGGTTAGCACATTTATGGTTCCATGCCTTCTGTAAATGGATCAGTAGTAAGAGCACATGATCGACCTCCCAGTGGTGGCAACGTCTCTGATGGGCCCTTCCCCATATCCACCGCCCTCAGGAAGTGATAGAGATGTGGAACACTGCTTTCTGCTCAGCTGGAGTCTGCCAGACGTGATGTCACTGCAAGCAACCCCAGACCTGAGACAAAGGATTCATAGATGATTCAATGGTGCCTCATCCATATTCAGAAACACACAAGTGACAGTTTCACATGTCCTTTGTCTCTCTTACTGACTGTTGTTGTGGCCTGGAAATGTATTGCAATAAGTAATAGAGGAGCCATAATTGTTGCAATGATCCATTGGGTGGAATTTGATATGATGTTACCAACAGCTCTGCCCATTCTTTTGCCAAATCTCGGAAAGGGGAGTGTTGGGGATTTTTGCTTTGTATACTGTTGAACGTCAGAAACAGCAGATTTTTGTGAATAATCAAAAATTGTATTTACTTATGCACCTAAGAACTGTGTATCAGTGTAAGGGCCATGTTTTTAACCCATGGCCTATTAAATTACTTTTCAAATTCAGACAACAAACTACAATACAAAGAAATCATGGCGGTTGAATACATTTTGATGTATTAAACTGCATTGTTGTTCAAATGACAACATGCTTTTTCAGCCTGATATTGGTTTAATACTTATATACAGATACACATAAATGACTTTAAGCGCCCCCTTGTGGTATATAGCTGTGCAGCGAAGGACAGAAATTAAAAGTAAACCATGATTGATTAGCTCAACTTCAGTAGTTTTCAGAGGCATGGTATGAACAAAAATAGTGTCTTTTAAATAAGATATTAAATAAGATATTCATTATCTTTTACTGTGAGTCAATTGATCAAATCCTTTTGTATCCACAATGTAATCAATAAAATTGGTTTGGAAATTCAGATGTTTTGCTGAGATGACTAACTTTGATTCAAGAATCACAGATTTTGTTAATCCTGCTTGTAACAGATTATTCCTGCAAATCAGATGCTTTTAACAGTGCTCTTTTGTTCTCAGGTCAAGCTTGTCAACATCAGGAATGATGACATCACAGACGGAAATCCCAAATTGACACTGGGATTGATATGGACCATAATTCTGCACTTTCAGGTCAGATTCACTCTCAGATGTTGCTGTGTATCTTCCGCAGCTATCAATCAGTAAAGTGTTGGTGTACGATGTTAATATTTTGCTTTCCCTAATGGATGGTCAGATGAAATTGATATTTAGTTTGCCTCATATGACATATATATATATATACTTTTCCTCATATAATATTGATATTTGCTTTTCCTTAGTGGATGGTAATATAATATTAATATTTAGATTTCCTTAGTGGATGGTCATATAATGTTGATATTTACTTTTCCTCTATGAATGGTCATATAATGTTGATATTTAGATTTCCTCAGTGGATGGTCATTTAAAATAGATTTCTTAGATTTTTCAGTTGATGGTGAAATAACATTGATATTTAGTTTTCCTCTGTGGATGGTGTGTGATATTGTGGTATTATTATTTATCTTAAACACGTGTTCTGGTGGAGGCATTCTAGGCAGAGAGCTCCAATAAAAAATAAAAAAATTGTCGTTATATTTTTTTGTTAGAATCTTTTGATTCTGTTTTAGTTTTTCAATAGCTAAATAAGTATAGTTTATGTGTGTTTACATCTGTTTTCTTCCTATGGCTATGGTGGATAATATGCTCTTCCAACTTGGCTGGCTAACACCAGAAGCTACCGGGTTTTGATTTAAAAAACAAAAAGACAATTACATGGTCTCATAACCAATTTGAAGGACTGCAATGGAGGAGTGTTTTAAGAGTTGTTTGGGATCGCTGCCACAGGATCTGTAATATCGGTGATGTGTCCGAGTTGTTACCGAATTTGGGCTGCGAAGTTCGTTGGGTGTTATTTTCATTTTCTTGTTTTGACCTACATGAACTGTCATTATTTTTACATAGCTGTTATACCTCTTTTGGCCACTAGATGTCTTAGCGGTCTAACAAAATGTTGTAGTGTTATCTGAACTAGGCCCATTGCAAGGCTGTGCTTGTTTTTCTGCTGGAATGATTACCTACTCTGAACATTGACGGGCTGGTGATAATAACATTCATTTAGGATAGTAATTAATTAATTGCCGTAAGCCATAGTTAATCTGCCTTCACGTCCGTCCGCATCCACTTCCCTGTCCGTGTAGAACCGCTGCACAGCAGCCAGAGAGCACACTGCTGTAGTTCCCAGTCGCACGTCTCGGCTCTTCTCCCCGTCGCTCCTCTCTTGCACGAACATCCCAGACTCCTTCAGGTCCACAAAAAAAAAAAAGAAAAAAGGATAAGACTGAATGTTTTCAAAGTGAGTAATTTGAAGTGGTAATTTGAAAGAAAATGACAATAATGAAAGAAAGTATTTAATAACGCTTGTGCTCGTAAAGCATTCTGACAGGTAGCTTGGGCGAGGAGTGCCTGCACCTGCCTGTCACTCTGGCGTCAGCCGCTGGGCATTTCTACGCGCTGTCAGCAACGGGGCCTCTGGTTCCTTGTTCTTCCTGGGTTGCAGGGCGCTGGTGGAGAAGGCTTGATCAGTTCTCTGTTAAAATCACTCTGTCCAGAGGATGGGGCTATAATAAGTGAAGGAAAATGCTAATGGTCAAGCCCTTCTCCTTGTTTGAGAAGTAGTGAGTAAATAACACAAAAGCCTGAGCTGCTTATGATGTCCCAAATGATGGATTTTAAGGCCTTTGACGACCAATAGAAATGAATGTGGTGTGGTCTGGCACAAAAGCATATCATTCAGTTCAGGGTGTAAGAACATACTATAAACTGCATTTTGTTCACTATGTTCCCAACTGTTTCCAGTCTCAACATAACCCCCCGCGTATCCATATCAACCACATGATGGCTCTGTGATGGGCATGTTTACAAACAGTGATCACATTTGACCCAGATGTTCTGGGGTCTTGGTAACCCACTCGATCTATCAGTGACAACTGGCGTAACCCTTTTCCGTCTGTGTCATGTGAATCGTTATAGTGAAGCCAGAACACACTCCTGATTATTTCTGATGAGGTGGTTCTTGCGGTGTTCTCTGACTGATAGGAAAGGTCTCCAAAGGATCCAGGTCCTGTCAGATGTCTCAATGTTATGGTGGGCGGGTAGGTGCAGAAAAACAAATCACAAATCTCACTGACAGAAACCAATATGTGGAAGCTTGGGACTCGCCGTCCTTGGTCTACATTTAGTACGCAAACCGGACGTGCCACAGAAACTAACCTGACAAACATTTGATGTCCACATAGCTTTTCCACAAGTGTCTGGAAAAACTGAAAGTCTAAGGCTAGTGTTATTAATCAAACCTCAAGGGATTAAAGGGATTTGTTTTTATGGAAAGTCTTAGCGTATATTTTGATATGCATTTCCAAATGATTCCTTAAAGCCTACATTATTGTTATTGGAGTTTTTTAATTATTGAAGGGAGTGTCTGCAATGTGTGTTCTGTTTTTAAATATTCAATGAATCTACCCATGGGAATTCATGTTATTCATCAGGTTTTATTACATTTTGGTCCTTATATTGCCAGTACCATGATAATTATAAAATCCAAATGCACAAACTCTCTCAAACACCGCTAGAGTACATACGATATAAGTATTTTCAATGAAAGTCAATGGAAACGTTTAGTCTTTTTACAAAGTTGTATTTCTCTGATCGTATACTCGTTTAGTTCTTAATAATTTTTGGTGGGTACTATAGTCTGGATCAATATATGTGTGTACAAATAACAACTCAGGACATCCATGCAGTCTTCCTGATACGCTTCAATGTTTTCTGTCTGAAGGAAAAGGCATTTGTAAGGAGCTCTGCTTGAAAAGATGACAAGAAAAATGAGACGAGTCAGCAAAATATGGGCCAATATTTTAAGATTTGATGCTGAAAGACTGTAATTTTGTTTCCACATTGTTTTTTTTATAAATAACATATTACAGTACAGTTGCCTCAAGATTCAAACAAAACATGAAGTTGATATGAAAATGAACTATAAGTAGTAACTCGATGTAGGTGCTGCAGGCTGGATATGTAACGCTGGGACTGTAACCTTTAGGTGACATATTACTGCCGTCAGATTAGCGTCAGAGCCTGATGGGACAGTTATTTTTAGATGTGCAATGAATCTACTGTTTCAATAACCACCAGTCCATAGGCCTTGACTAATGTGTCTGTTACATTTTGTCAATAATATTTCATGAAGTTACATGCTTTATATTATACCATGAAGTCACATGCATTTTATATTTATATATGTATATATATACATAAAGCAAAGTGTATACTGCGTCTGCCCCAGTGGAACTGGACGGCAGTGATCTAGATAACAGTGTTTGTTTAAACCATTGGACACAAGCCCCACCTCTGGCTTTGCCATTGTATACAGTCTGATAAATAGGCTAAGTGAAAGCGCTTTGTTAGTTGTGTGTGATTTCTGTCGTCCGCTTTTGTTGACCCATGCCGGCCTGGTATTTTTAAAGTCCCTATGATAGGCCCGGATTCTCCCTGCTTGGTCCAACCCATCAGGGCCAAGCCAACTTGCTGAGCAAAGTTTTCCCGTACGATGTAATCGTCGACCATCAGCTGGCATAGCAGATTACTGACAGCTAGCTGATCCTGTTCTATTCCTCTTCCTCTTTGCCAACCTGGTCTCTCAGACCGTTTGGGAAACACTACTCCTGAAGGGATTCTGGAGGTGCCCGTGTTTACACTCTCCTTGAAGGGTACTGGCCGAAACAGAAACCAGGGCCGTGTCTCTCTCTCTCTCTATCAGCTGTTAGGGAGAGTGTGGGCGTGGGTTTTTATGGTACTACTGTTTGATTAGCACTGAGAAAAATTTCAAAGGTCAGAGTGAGAGAGGATTCCTCTGAGCTGAGTCTGAAACGGAAGGAAGTGCCTGGGACAGCTCGGTCCTTCTGGGTATCAGCGACAGACCCACTCTCTTTCCCAGGCCAACCCAGCTCTGTATGGAGGGGAGGGGTGTCTGGGTCTGCTGTCTGCCATCGCTTCCTCTCCGCCCCCTTGGAAGAAATCTACGGCTGCCTCTCCGAAGATCAAACCGGGCTCCGCGTTTCGTCGGCTGACGGGATCTTTTCCGGACCTCGGTGAGCGGAAAATAAAGGCTGCTTATAGAGCGCATGACTGAAAGCCATGGGCAACGTGTGTGGCTGTGTGCGGGACCCTAAAGAGGAACACCACGTGGATCCCACCAAAGCTCCACTCAGCCCAGAGCCCAAAGGACTCGGAGGTCGTCGTTATTTCCAGCGGAAAAAGAAGAGGAAATCGGGGGAGTTTCAGAGTCCGGAATCCCTCCGGAGCCGAGGGGGAGAGAGTGTCCAGACCGGGGGGGTTGAGCATGGGGCACCCAGGGTCACCGGGGGGGGCCCAGCAGGGACAGAGGGAGCCTTGGAGGGGGACGCCTCCAGACACACGCTTGAAAGTATCGGCAAAAGGGTGTATGTCGGACTAGTACCAAAAGTTCCCCTTGGGAAGAAGCCGGTATCGCGATCCGGACACATTTCTGCACGCCAGACGGGAAGCGAGGCAATGCTCCATGGCATCCCCAAGACCTCCAGGAGGATCACTCCTAAGGACGGCCTGCTGGATAGGAAGCTCCTACATAGGCAGTTGAGGCGAGCAGTGACATTCGGAGCTGTGGAGCATCTGCTCCGGAACCTGCGAGGAGACAGTGGCCAATCGGGGAACCTCAAAGGGCTCATAGGCAGCACCTTATTGGGCAGCACCCGAGTGCCCAATACAAGGAGGAGGGGCCTTACCTGCTCAGGTGAAGCCTTCCCCTCAACCTGTTATTTGCAGCCTCTCCAGGTTCCGGCCAAATGCACAACGGCCCAAAAAGAGGTAAACCACGTGCGGACTGTTCATAGCCAGACAATATGTGCAGCCCAATATGTCAAATGCTACTTCATCAGTAGCTGTCTTGGTTGGGTGGCTCTTATATCATACAGATTCTCTGTTATTTAGTATAAAAAGAAATTCTCAGCAACAGTGAGGAACGATCAGGGTTTTCATTGTCCTGTAGTGTGTTGTTCCATTGCAGTGTTGTTGCATAGAGACTGTGTTTGAGTTTAAGTGGGATTTGGCTACACTCGACGATCTTTCCGTGTCGTGTATTTTGCGAACTGTCATGCGCCATGTGTGTCTAAAACCCTTCAGAAGGCACGGTGGGTTGTGACGTGAAGCAACCAAAGAAGTTTATTTTCTATTTTGGAACTCAGTCCTTAGCATTCATTTCAGATATAGAATTGTAGAATACATCAGGTATACATTTCCAATGTGATGGTACATAAACAGTTTTCCTATTATTATATAAGTTAGTTATAAGTTAGTTCCTGACAGTCACACAATGACTGTAGTCATGCCAACAACTTAGATGTAGAAGTAAGACTAGCAAAGTATTTAAACTTCTGGTAGGCCTTGGATGAATCATGGAGTGGGTCCTCAGTGATTTGGTTCGTCATGCTCAGGAATATCATGTTGATGCCGCAAAACATTTAGACAGGAAGGAATCCTGCTCATATTGTGCAATATTCCATTTGAGTTGATCATTTTCAACCGTTCCAGTTTAGGTAACCGTTTTATCTTAACAATAAGGCTCCTTAAAGCGTGTGGTATGTGGGTAATATATCACGGCTAAGGGCTGCATCCAACCATCCTTCATCATGTTGAGTAGAAGATGAGCCATTAGCAGAGTATATTGGCAATATAAACTTCCACACTCCAAGGGCTGTGTTTCTTCTGCTGCAATGCAGAGCTTTGATATACAGCTATATGGAGCCACAAGATCTCAGAGTTCTTTACGAAGTACTGGGTAGTTACAATAGCTAACATGTTTTGCTGCTCTTCATTCTCCTGACAAGATAGTAGACAGTTTTGAACTTGTCAGGGGGTTCATTTATGCCTAACCTCAGATGGAGCTTGGCAACTTGGGTTCTAGCAATTATGTCAAGCAGTGGTCTAGAAAGGTTGGATAGAAAACATTGGGGATTTTTTAGGTTTGTGTACAATATTTCTGCTATTGAGTCATCTGATTCTTGAGATTTAGTATACTTTATTATCGACAGCTATAATTTGGAAAGGGAATTGTCTTTGATTCTCATTGAAATGTAGATGTTACTTATTATTTAACTTATTTATAGCTACATTCTAGACATAGCTTCTTGCAATAAAGTGCTACTCTCGTAATGCTGTCTCACTGATTGTAAAAGTGTAAGTAGGACAGTGATGCCTAGTGAAACATGAAACCTGACAACCCAGCAGCAGGGGTTCATAAATCACTTCCTGTCTTCAAGGTCAAAGACGATCATGTTCTTCTTCCAGCTCAAGATCATAGAGATGGTTAGAGGACTCAACTGAAATAAAACATGCCATAATATGGAAAAGTGAAAAGTACTTGATTATATCTTATACCTTTTTTATTTTGTTTGTCTTACACCAATGTTTCATGGTAATTGTTGGTTTTAGGAAACACAACAGCTTGGTTAACTGTTGCTGTCGCTCTCTAGATCTCAGAGATCCACGTCTGCGGGGAGTCTGAGGACATGACAGCCAAGGAACGTCTGCTGATGTGGTCCCAGCAGATGACCGAGGGCTACGTGGGCGTACGCTGTGACAACTTCACCAGCTCCTGGAGGGATGGGAGGCTGTTCAATGCCATCATTCACAAATACAGGTAACCCCATCATTCACAAATACAGGTAACCCCATCATTCACAAATACAGGTAACCCCCTCATTCACAAATACAGGTAACCCCATCATTAACAAATACAGGTAACACCATCATTCACAAATACAGGTAACCCCATCATTCACAAATACAGGTAACCCCATCATTCACAAATACAGGTAACCTCATCATTCACAAATACACGTAACACAAAGATTCATAAATACCGGTATTACAACATCCTTATCAAAGAAAGGTAAAAAAACAGATATAGGTTGAAAAAACACTTGTAATCTTTGTGAACTTTAAAATCTGAATAGCAACAGAAAATCTGGCATTCTTTCTGTCCTGCATGCTGGACAATCTTTTCGTAGTGGATAGAGAAAGATTTCCATGATTGTTCTTTCGTCCGGGTTTGACTGGAACATCAACTGAAATAGTTTATTCCCAGTTTATAACAAAAACAGTTTACAGAACTGTTTCTTTTCTTCGTGAACTTGCATGACCTTCTGAGTCGTGTCTGTGTTTTTTTTTTACTTTCCATCATTCCTGTGATGCACCACAGGAATAAAATACTTTTCAGTAAGTATTTCAGTCAGAACCATTATACTTTACCTTGTTGGAGTTGAAATGAGATTAACTTTCTAAAGCAGATGGAAAAGTTTATCACTCTCCTACCTTTTGCTTATGTTCCAATTCATAGGTTTTGACAAATCAATTATCAATTACTGTTATTAAAGGGCCAGTGTTCTCAAAAATAATTTCAAGGCATTTTCACACCACAAGGTAGGAATAACACTTACATTGTTTTGTGAAATTAATAAAAAAAAATAGAACACAAATTGTTGGATATAGAATGTTGAAAATCAACACAAAGGGTATGGAAAACAACGCTGTTTTTACTAGTATTTTTGAAGAAACAGAATAATTTCAATAATTCAATACAAAGCACAGTACACACATCTAAAATTATTACGTTCTGTATGTGTGTGGTTTATGCGGAACTGTTCTCCTTAATCATTGACCTCCATTGGGTTGGCCTGACTCTATTTTTTGATTGTTGAGTAAATAAATATTTATTCAACTGGAATGTCTGGGACCGCCCTGTGTCCCCATGTCCTCTGAGCTCATTATTTACACACGCTTATATCCAATTATATAACAGGGTTTATATAACGTTGTCTGGTTCATATGTCATTCAAACTATCTTTATTATTCAACCAAAGTGTGTGAGTAAAAGACAGAATCTAAAACATAGGCACACATACCACCGTCATTTATTTTAAGGCAAAATGCTACCTTTGCTCTGCCACTTCCAACAGTATTACAATGCAATAAAGTAGAACTTAATGATTTTCCATTGGTACTCCTTCTATTTAAGGCCTGACCTTGTGGACATGAGCCGAGTGTCGGTACAGAGCAGCCGGTCCAACTTAGAACAGGCCTTTGGTGTGGCGGAACGACTTGGCGTGGCCAGACTTTTGGACCCAGAGGGTGAGTTGCTCTGCTCTAACGGTCGCTTGACACATCATATCGACATTCCCCACGTGATTGACAAATCTCTGCTGTACTCAATCTGGTTGAAGTTATTACTACAGGCGGGTAGGACCTCAAATTGCGTCTGTAATAACAGGGGAAATGCTTTGAGATGAATTGGTTTTAAATGAAGTCTGAACTTAAATACTTAATGTATTT
The DNA here is from genome assembly GCA_016801125.1 of Novumbra hubbsi. Classification (NCBI taxonomy): domain Eukaryota; kingdom Metazoa; phylum Chordata; class Actinopteri; order Esociformes; family Umbridae; genus Novumbra; species Novumbra hubbsi. The sequence goes on along the minus strand of JACXGK010001232.1, from coordinate 59,343 downwards.
GGGAATGATCTGATTGAACTATTTCTAACCAGATGTGGATGTGCAGTCGCCAGATGAGAAGTCGGTCATCACTTATGTCTCAACGCTGTATGATGTCTTCCCTAAAGTACCGGACGGTGTTGACGGTATCAGTGCAAATGTACGTACATGACCACCAGAGGATTGAACAGGGCACTGTACAGAATGTGTTCCATTCAGTCAAGTTAGGGTTTACCGGGAGTAGTTATCGGTTTAAACCCCCGGACAAAATGTAAATGTTGTTTGAAGGCCTTGAAAGCATCCTGAGCCGTGTTTACGCTAGCAACCATTGAGCAGAGCCCTATCTAAGTCTTGTGCGTCCAGCACAACGTTGTTTTGCTCATTGTACAATGCTGATTTGTTGGAAGCTTTCAGATATAGAATTTAAACGCACCCATCCGTACCTCAAGTCAATTCATTTTTATATGTTGTTTCTTAACAGGATGTTGATATAAAATGGGTTGAGTACCAGAACATGGTGAATTACCTGAGCCAGTGGATCAAACACAACGTAGCAGGGATGTCAGACAGGACGTTTCCTAACAACCCGGTGGAACTTAAGGTAAAGCAGAATGAAAACAAAATGCTGCTTAAATATACACATTCATGGCCACAGTGAATGAATTGCAGAAAGATGTCTAGTTGTTTAAGAATCAACTTCCAATAAGCCTTGAATGTCTGACGTGTCTCTGCTAGTAAGTAAGCTGCATATCTGTAGCACTTAGTAGTAGTATAAGTGTCTTATATCCATTTGAAAGTGCTTCCCCTAATAGCCTGAGGCTAAATATCCAAGCTTTCTAAGGCTTTTAACATAGCGTCTCTCTCATGTATATTAAATATTGAAACGTTATTGATGGGTATCAGAGAGTAGCTCCATTTACTTTAAAGAGTCCATAGCTCTAAAGACGTCAGGAGGTCTACGAGGTACAGTGCAGTCGTTTCACAGCAGACTAGTGTACGCAACGAGTGTAGAAGCTTGTATTATATAATGGTATAGACAGAAATGTGTAGACTATTTATTTTGATGTTGTGCTGTGTCTATAATTAGCTACTGTTATTTCATCTTTTTTGCAGGCACTTTATACACAGTACTTGCAGTTTAAGGAGAACGAAATCCCGCTAAAAGAAAACGAAAAGAGCAAAATCAAACATCTTTACAAAATGCTTGAGGTATACTCATGTGACCTGGTGATCTCTTTTCTTTTTTTAAACTAGCCAAACATTTAGGACTTAACCGAGTTCTCTGTGTGTTTGTTGGTGTGTTTGGGGGAAAGGTCTGGATCGAGTTTGGTCGTATCCAGCTGCCTCCGGGGTATCACCCCAACGATGTGGAGAAGGAATGGGGCAAGCTGATCGTAGCCATGTTGGAGAGAGAGAAAAGCCTAAGGCCTGAGGTGGACAGGTATGAAAGATAATCCCTCGGCTATCGCTTGGAAACCACTCACCGTTATGATTAATAGTTAGAATCCCATACTTACATGACAGCCGCAAATAAAGACAGATCTAAGTAAGATTTGCGCCTTTTGGCAGATTTCTGCAGTTACTATGCAAAACGGTGTTACATTTTATGATTTTTTCAGGCTAGTTGGTAGTCTACTCATCTTTGTCACTTGATTCGAATTCCTCTCCTTTCTTGCTTTGCTTTTTTGTCTAAACATTTGTTTTACAATGTGCAGCAAATGAATTTGCCTGTAATTCATGAAATCTGCATTTTAGAAAGAAGCAATCTTGTAAAATATTGTTTCTATTTCTGTAGCCAATCGTTCTGGCATGTATCCATGCCCAACTAATTAGTTCAGGTTATTCACTCAGGTGTTTTTAGGTACTTTTGATTTGAAGTGCTGAGAGTGGGTGTGCCCATAATTTCTTGTCACCATAATGTATCTTTTCCAGGGTATATCCAATTGAATTCAATCATTTCTGACAGTACCCTTTGGGTTTAAACAAATAGTAAATACATATTTGCCCATTGTAGAAATACCCCGATCATTTTAGAAGTACATTTGCGAATACTTTTGGATGGTTGATATCTGGATATGTTGCATGATATTACACAGATACTAATTTGTTGTGCAGACCAGTGGTAGCCCAAAAGTATGCGATGTGCCACACCTGTTCCTAAGAACTGTTACTGTCTGAACCTGTTATGGACTATACAAATAATGGCATGAGCTTCTATGGCCTAAGGCGACATATTCTTGAAGGGTGGGATCTTTTGGATGAACTCCTGTGAGGAAACATACAGGCTTATAAAAGGGGCAAGAGAATAACACTTGTGTCAGAAGGACCTGTGTGTGTGTGTGTGTTGCACGTTGTGAGGGCGGAATCGTTGCTGGAGTTCCCCATTTCAAATGGAAGAGTATTTAACGAGCTAGCGCGATTCACGGAGTGGCCTGGCGCAGTGTGCTAGTCTTCTAGCATGCACAGCAACATGGCTTACAACATGGGATACAGCAGTGTGTCGTCAGTAAGCAACAGTACTCTGACCAGCCTTGGCTCCTCTGAGAACCTCCTCTCAGGACCGGCTACAGAGCCACTGCTGTCCAGCACACCCGTCTTTCCAATGTTCCTCAATAACAACCCCTCTGTGTACGGAGCGAGGTGAGCTCAAGTGTTGACGGGTCGTCGTGGCTGAGATGGTGCTCTGATACCACGACACCGTCACATCTATGTTGCTCGTGCAGTAATCTTTGGTCGGGTTCATCTTGTGTTGTCTTCTAGGCTTGACATGTTGCAGCAGATTGCCACCAGGGTCCAGCGGGACTGTGCCTCCGGAGAGGACAAGTTGGCGTTAGCAAGAACAGCTCTGCAGTCTGTAAGTATGGTGGAAGATCAGCTCCACAGAACATCATAATACGCAGCACTACTCTTCTACTTTAATTATTATTATTATATACGGTAGTGGTTTGTATTGCATTTTTTTTGTAATAGAAAAAACATACTAACTGTTTGGAAATGTTTTGTCTGTCTCAGGATGCTAAGCGACTGGAATCTGGGATCCAGTTCCAGAACGAGGCAGAGATTGCTGGGTACCTCCTGGAATGTGAGAACCTCCTGAGACAGCAGGTTGTGGACATCCAGGTCCTGCTGGACGGGAAGTTCTACTACTCAGATCAGCTTGTTCAGAGGTGAAGCTTTGCTTAGAAGTGTTACTTAGTGTCATGTCCTGGATGCGGGCCCCTAGCCATCTCTGTGCTTTGGGGCTCACATTCAGGGCATGGCACATGGAGAGGCCTCTAGCCATCTCTATGCCGTTGTGGGCTCCCCAGTCAGAGCAGCTGCAATCAGTTGACTCTGATTTGGGAGCCTACTTAGGTTAGTTTTACAGCCACACCCGGTGTGGTTTATTGTTTGTTCATATGCAAAAGCTCACGGTTTGTCCTTTCATTTAGTTCATTTTCAAGCGAATGCGCTACATGTTATTTGTATTTCGTTTATATGTTTGTTTCAAGCCTTTCATTTTGACGTTTACAGTTTCATGTAGTTTGTACCGTTTGTCCTGGATTAAATCACCTTTTACTTTACAAAATGTCCGCTTTTGGTTCCGCCACACTACAACACCGTGACACTTAGAAATGTTTACAGTTACATATTGAATGGAACGGGTGGTGGCTGGGAGCTAGGGTGCTGACTGGGAGCTAGGGTGCTGACTGGGAGCTAGGGTGCTGACTGGGAGCTAGGGTGGTGACTGGGAGCTAGGGTGGTGACTGGGAGCTAGGGTGGTGGCTGGGAGCTAGGGTGGTGGCTGGGAGCTAGGGTGGTGACTGGGAGCTAGGGTGCTGACGGGGAGCTAGGGTGCTTGGGGAGTGAAGGGGGTTGATGGGGGGATGGACTGGATGAGCATTTTTGGAATGTAATAGATAGGATTTGTGATTTTTGCTCCTGGTTTTCTTTTCATTTTCTCATACAGATGTTTTTTTCTACTTGTGTTTGTGTTCTTGCATGTACAAGTTTAGCTCTCGCTTCATTTGAATGTTTACATACATAATGTGATTAATAGCTTCGTAATAAAACTTTTGACAGTTTTAAGAATGACAAGCACCTTTCTGTAAAGTCACGCCTGGTTGTGTTGTTGTGTGGGAACCAGGGTGACCAAGCTCCGTGACGACCTGCTGGGACTCAGGGCAGAGTGTTCCTCTGTGTACAGTCAAGGACGCACCCTTACCACTGAACAGACCAAGATGATGATCTCAGGCATCACCCAAAGTCTCATCTCAGGCTTCCCTTCATCAAACCTCACCCCGGCGCTCACCGCTGGAGGCCTGGGAACCCCTGGCTCCACCTTCACCTCCAGCCTTACCCCGAGCCTCACTCCTGGCCTGACCCCTGCCATGACCCCTAGCGGTATGCAGCCTGGCTCAGTCCAGGCCTACATGGTTGGTGGCGGAGGGGGCATGGATCCAGGATCTCTCCAGCACCTCAAACAGATGCAGATCCGCAAGCCCATGGGCAAGGCCTCTCTAGTAGACCCCAATATGACAGAGGAAGAGGTCAACTTAAACTATGTGCAGGACCTCATCAACTGGGTGGAGGAGATGCAGGTAGGGACTCAGTGAAGCTCCGGTGTCAGTGTTCATTATTCAAAGACGTATGTTCAGAGGGTTGTTAGTATATACTTGAACATGTAAGTTCTCAATTGTTTTTTCATCGTTTCAAGGTGCAGTTGGATCGTGGAGAGTGGGGATCCGATTTGCCCAGTGTAGAAACCCATTTAGAGAGCCACCAAGGTGTCCACAGAGCAATCGAAGACTTTCAAATGAGCCTTAAAGAAGCCAAACTCAGTGAGGTGTGTACCACCCACAGGCCACCTGTTCTGCCTAGTCCTTGTCTGGAGACAATTTGAGATATCTCTGTGCATCATATTGTATTGTTTTGTAAAAACATCTAGTATGTACCTTTGTCTCAGATTCGGATGACCCAAGCGCAAAAACAAAGTTATTCTGAAAAACTGGGGAAATTAGAAAACCAGTATGGGAAGTTACTGGTAAGTATCTTAACAAAATGATTGGCTGTGCTAAGTTCCACAACAATCACTTCACGCCTGTCTCAAACACAGCACGCAGAACCAATGTCCCATGGTTCTGTGCTTTTCTAGAACTATTCGCGTGAGCGTCAGAAGAACCTGGAGAATCTGCGTGACTTTGTGTCCCGGGCCACCATGGAACTCATCTGGCTGAACGAGAAAGAGGAGGAGGAAGTCGCCTTTGACTGGAGCGATCGCAACAGCAACATTTCCAAGAAGAGAGAGTACCATGCTGTGAGTCCAACCACTGTCCCTCTGTCCATTGTATTTCTATATTTCACTCAGTTATTTGGCTAGTCATGCACTGAACGTGAACCTGATAATGCTTTAGTTAATGTTCATAAAAGTAGATATTTCCTAATATATTTAGTAAAAAAAATGCTATTGCATGTGGGTTAGCAATATTATATTCAGCCTGACACCGGTAATCAGTTAGATATTTCTCTAAAGCACATTGCTTCCAGCTGGCGTTTGGAAATGCATGTACGTGCAGGTCATGGTGTTTGTATCCTGATAGGGGGAGGGGTTTCAGACCTTGGTTAGATGCCATGGACGCAGTGTGACGTCTCCACTGTCTACAACCCTCCCTTATCCCTCTTCTCACACACACACACTCATCTCTCTGCAGGATCTGATGAGAGAGTTGGATGACAAGGAGGAGGTCATCAAGTCGGTGCAGGATAAGGCAGAGAGACTCCTGCAGGAGAACCACCCAGCCAGACTAACTATTGAAGTAAGCCTGTGTTTCCAGGTGTCATATAACCAAATCAGGGTGTGATCATTTGTTTCCAAATCAATCAATTTGGACACTTGCGCATTGATCTCCAAAACGCCAATCAGTCTTAAATAGTTCCTTTTCCAAAAAGTATTTTTTAATTGTTTTCACTTTGTGATTGTCAGGCCTACAGAGCAGCCATGCAGACCCAGTGGAGCTGGATCCTCCAGCTTTGCTCATGTGTGGAGCAACACCTCAAAGACAACACCGTGTATTTTGAGGCAAGTTTGCAATCCATTTTCCATGGAACAGATAGTTCCTGAGGCCTGAAAGTTGCAAATAGCTTATTGGTTCCTCCTTTCCTCAGTTTTTCAATGATGCCAAAGAGTCCATGGACTACCTAAAGAGCCTACAAGTTGACATCCAAAGGAAGTATGGCTGTGATCGGACAAGCAGCTTGCACAAGTTGGAGGATCACATTCAGGAGTCCATGGTCCGTGGGTTTACATACAAAATCATTCTAAAAGTTCTTGAGCTGGTGTAGGACCCATTGGTGTCTGACTCTGGAACACGTCTGCCCCCAGGATGAGAAGGAGCAGCTTCTTCAATACCGCAGCACCGTGGCTGGATTAGTGGGCAAGGCCAAGACTGTCGTCCAGCTAAAGCCCAGGAACTCAGAAACCCCTGTCAGGTCCTCCATACCCGTCAAAGCCATCTGTGACTACCGACAAATAGAGGTAATCCTTTTTCTAACAGTTTTTAGGTGATATTGTGCTTTTTATATCCAAGTAGCTCATCAGATATTCTTTAATTGGGTCATAAAACTTTTGTAACAGGGCTCTTGAGAAAAAATGCAGGTCTTTTAGTTGATTCAAATATATTACTATATATATATATTAGTAAAACGTTTTTTCTTCCTTTGCCATAGATTACCATCTATAAGGATGATGAGTGCGTCCTGGCCAGTAACTCTCACCGGGCCAAATGGAAGGTGATCAGTCCGTCTGGGAACGAGGCCATGGTGCCGTCCGTCTGCTTCACCGTGCCTCCACCCAACAAGGAGGCTATGGAGCTGGCCAGCAAGATGGAGCAGCTGTACCAAAACGTTCTGGTGCTCTGGCACCACTCCCACGTCAATATGAAGAGCGTGGTTTCCTGGCACCATCTGATGGCCGACGTCAGAGCCATCCGAAACTGGAATGTGTCCTCGGTACGTTCCGTCTTATCTGCTTTACCCACTTCTCGCGACACGTGTTGTAATAGAGTGATAGTTACAATGCTTTGTCCTCTGAGGTCTTTATAGAACCGACAATTCTTGTTTTTATGGAAATGCATCCGCTGACTTGACCTGAAATGTGAAATCATTCAGCATATTGCGCAACAACAACAAAAAACGTAGGTTCTAAAGGTTTAGAGCTGTCTAACGCGGTTTCCCATGTTCCACCCAGATTAAGACCATGTTGCCAGGAGAGCACCAACATGTTCTTAGCAACCTGCAGTCCCACTTTGATGACTTCCTGGAAGACAGCGAGGAGTCGGAGGTGTTCACAGTGGCAGATTGTTCCCAGCTAGAGATGGAGGTGCTGGCCTGCAAGGAGTACTATGAGGAGCTACTGAAGGCTGCAGAGAGAGGCAAGAATATGTTAAGAAAGTGTGAAGAGATAGGCGTGGCTAAACTCAGCCAGTGTGAAGAGATAGGCGTGGCTGAGCTCAGCCAGTGTGAAGAGATAGGCGTGGCTGAGCTCAGCCAGTGTGAAGAGATAGGCGTGGCTGAGCTCAGCTAGTGTGAGGAGATAGGCGTGGCTGAGCTAAGCCAGTGTGAAGAGATAGGCATGGCTGAGCTTAGCTAGTGTGAGGAGATAGGCGTGGCTGAGCTAAGTTATGCTATCCATGCATCAGCTATTAACTAAACATTTCCACTAGTCAGATGTTTCACCAACAAATGAATAGATGGGAAGCATTTCTCACCAAAAGCAACATCTGATTTCAGTATTTTGGAGTTGAGTCGAAGGCAAACTGAGTTCTTGCACACATACTTTACAAAGAGCAGCGGATTTGCTGGAAAACACGGGTCATTAATAGTGCCAGATTTGATAGATTCTTTCAGAGATACCACCAGTATCCAACAAAACCGTTTTTTGGACACATGTTCTTGACGTCCTCTCCTTATTGTGTCCTTGCCCGGCTTGGTGTTGTACAGAGGAACACGAGGAGTCTGTGTACAACCTGTACATCTCTGAGGTGCGTAACTTCCGCATGCGTCTGGAGGCCCAGGAGGAGCATCTGATCCGACAGATTCGCACCCCGCTGGACAGAGACGATTTAGAACAGAGTCTCCTGCGCATTAGAGAGCAAGAGGTAGATGCGGTTTTATCTCTCTGTCATAAAAATCCCTCTTACAATCTTGACATGCATGAGTCAAAGAGTTTGTACTTGTTTCTCTTGCGTCACAAGGCTGGAAGTCCACAGAGTAGTTTCATGGGTATTAACCACGAGATAAATCAATGTTATCAAGCTTCTTCAAAATCTATATGTCCTGTCCCGGTGTAATCCGTTCATATTGGCCCGTGTAGAAGAAGAAGGCTGAGCTGGATCGGCTCAAAGAGGATCTGGAGTCCATGAAGGAGAAGTGTGAGACGTTCCTCCGACAGACTGCCGCCTCTCCCTCTGTCCCTGTCCTCTCCTCGGACCTCACCGTGCTGACCCAGAGCATGAGCCAGGTTTCCTCCATGTCCTCCATCTACCTGGAGAAGTAAGTGGGCCCAGACACGCCTTCCTCCATATGGAACATTCAGGTCGACAACGCAATAAGAATTCAAGGCTCAGAAAGTCAGTTTGTCAGTTCTTGCACTACAGACGTTTTTCGTGCAGTGTTGATGCACATACCAACACGCTGTGGTGTCTCTGCAGACTGAAGACCGTTAGTTTGGTGGTGAAGCACAGCCAGAGAGCAGAGGCTCTTGTGAAGCTCTATGAAGCCAAACTTTCGGAGGAAGACGCCGTGAACTCTGATCTTAAGTCCATTGACACAGTTGTCAGCACGCTCAAGGTATGTACCCCTTGGTGGTAGGTTTGTATGGACAATTAAAACAACAATAGAACCTAATCAATGAGTGCTTGAGGTTAATTAGTATTTTTTTATGCTCTGTCTCCGAGATACATTACTCTGCTAGTATTGAGGAGCCTTCTCTTACCTCCACTATTTTAGCAATGGCGCTCAGAGATTGATGAGCAGCGGGACGTGTTCCATGACCTTAAAGATGATCTACAGAAGGCACGTGGCATCAGTGACCGCATGTTCAAGGCCCACAATGAGCGTGACTTTGACCTGGACTGGCACAAGGAAAAAGCTGACCAGCTAGGAGAGAGGTGGAACAATGTCCACTCACAAATTGAGAACAGGTACCTGTTGTCAGCTCAAGTCAGTCGATTGAAAGAATGAGATTCCATTTACCAATAAGAAGTAGTGAGAAGTACCGTACTTGTTCACTGTAATGCATGTACTGTGTTTGTAAATATATACAGTAAATGGGTTAGTGTGTCCAAATCTTTGACTTGTACTTTGTAGGTATGTGGTCATGGGAAACGTAAAAACACACAAAGATATACCGTATTTTTTGCACTATAGGGCGCACTAGATTATAAGGGGCACTGTCAATTAATGGTCTATTTTCAATCTTTTTTCATATATAAAGCGCACCGGACTGTAAGGCGCATTAAGCAAAAAAAAAGAGTCAGATAAGTCAGTAAGTCAAACTTTATTAAACGCGTTCACAATAACTCTCAACATTATTCAAACTTTAATGAGCGTATTCACAATAACTACCAACCTTGTTCAGTTGTAACATGTAAAAAACACAGTCTGATACCGCTAAATCAAAAGTTAGCGTATTCACAAAAACTCTCAAAATTGATCAGTTATAACATGTAAAATACAACACAAAACATTCACTTTTTCAGTTTATTCCTCTTCCACAAATCCTTCAAATTGTTCATCTTCAGTGTCAGAGTTTAACAGCTGGGCGATTACGGCATCCAACATGCCCGAATCCCTCTTGTCATTATCATTGCCATTAGCTGGCAGTTCAGTGATGATTCCTGTCTGAGCTCCTCTGACTTTTACACATACATGACAGTATGTATTACTCCGCGACGCTCCTGGCTACGGTAGCCACAATGCTGCAAGAGGTGCTTCTTTGTAGTTTACCAAAGTCGTACTAAAACATTTTGACTTAGCGCCGAGAGCGCCTTGTACCACACAAAATCGCTTAGAGGTCAGTAAGCAAAACCAGAATGTATCCATATATAAGGCGCTTCGGTTTATAAAGCGCACTGTCGTTTTTTGAGAAAATTAAAGGCTTTTAAGTGCGCCCTATAGTGCAAAAAATACGGTAAATAAACCAAGGCTAAGTACGTATATAATGGTTTGATACATGATTCTAATGAAATCTGTTTCAGACTTCGGGACCTGGAGGGAATCGGTAAATCACTGAAATACTTCAGAGAATCCTACAGCAGTTTGGATGAATGGGTCAGGGAGCTGGAGGCTGCACAGCTTAAAACCCAGGAGAACCAGCCAGAGGACAGCAAGGCACTCGCTGAGCTACTTAACCAACAGAAGGTCCTAGTTGCAGAAATTGAACAAAAGCACGGGAGAATTGATGAATGCCAAAAGTATTCAGAGCAGTACTCATCTGGGGCTAAAGTAAGATCATTTTATTAACTTTTTTGACCTGAATACGTTGACACCTAGTTCTACATGACGAGCACTTTAAGGTCAGATGAGAAATATATTCCTAAAATATCTTTTAAGGATTATGAGCTACAGCTGATGACCTACAGAGCAATGGTTGATTCCCAGCACAAATCTCCACTCAAGAGACGAAGGGTGCAGAACTCAGCCGATGCAGTCATTCAGGAGGTGAGTGCATTAAAACAGTAGTAGACTTGGTGTTGAGTGTCTGCTTTCAATGCTAAAGAACGCTACTTTTGTTTTCTACCCTGACATCAGTTCATGGACCTACGAACTCGCTACACAGCCATCGTCACGTCTATGACCCAGTATGTAAAGTTTGCCAGTGAAACGTTGAGGAGAACAGAAGGAGAAGAGGTATGGTATTGATGAAATATTACACTTGGAATGTAACATCCAATGTTCCTACTTTGGACTGTCTTTTCCTTGCCCAAGACTTTAGCATTAGCAGGGTTGACTCCTAGCCATAACGGGAACCTAGAAAAATCATGGGGTTAATTTCTCTTCACTCCTATGTATAGCACATTCTGCACGGATGAATGTAAGGGTTTTGCTTTGTTTAAGCAAAATCATGCAATGTGGTGTGGTACTGCATACAGCTGTACAGCTGATACAAAAGGACCATTCTTTTGTATCGTTTTTGGTGATGGTGACTTTTCTGGGAGGAGGTTCCTCTATCCCACTGCCTCTGAAATACTCTCTTATGGGGGCATTTGTTGGGGAATATTAACTGCGTTGCAACACTCCTTATTGTGGTAAGCATGTTGGCGTAATCATACAACAAACAAATTATTAATTTAATCTAGTGCTAGGTTTGATGCAGTGGATGACTTTTATTTTTGCATTGTAGAACAGGATAGCTTCTGAAAAAACAGAGTATCTCATCTGGACAGAGAGCTGGGAGCTCCAAAAGGCATCTGGGGAGAAGTTGATTGGACAGCTTAAGCAGCAGGTACAGGAACTGAAGACCACATTGGCAGAACGAACAAGCCAGTTGACCAGTCTACAGGGAGAGGTAGAGACACAGAGGAGTACCGTAGAGGATCTGACCCTCCAGAAGTCCAAGGCAGAGAGTGATGCTCAGCAGTACTGTGCAAAACTAGAGATGGTTTTAAAGGGCAAAGCAGCCATTGAGCAGGAGCTAAATAATTCAAAACAGCTAGTCCAGCAGTCAGAGGCCAAACGGGCTGCTCTCGAGGAGAGCCTCCGTGTCCTGAAAATCAATATTGAGGAGAGCACCCTCGCCCGCAAGAAACTCGAGGACCACTTGAAGCGGAAGAACAGTGATGTTCAGGGTCTCGAGGATCACAACCGCTCACTGCAGAGGATGCAACATTCCTCTGTCACCAACAGCATCCACACCATCCATGCAGAGGTGGAGGCGGAGGTCCTGCAGCAGAGAAAGGAGGAGCTTGCAATGGTCAAGAAAACCGCAGACGCCGAGATCAAGACGCTTAAGTCAGAGTTGAACTCTGTGTTGGTGCATAAAAAAATAGCAGAGGAGAAAGCGCAACAGTTCAAAGAGCTGTTAGACGATACAAATACAAGGTTGAAGAAACTTCAGCATGATATGGAATCAGATAGGAGCAGCATGAGACAAAAGTCAGAGGAGCTCAGACAGGAATCTTCAGACTTGAGAAAATCCACTTACGTTTTTCAAGAGCAAATCAAATCTCTACAGAGGGATAAGTCTTCATTAGAACAGAAAGTTATTTTTCACACAACAGAGGGTGAAAGCCTGAAAGAACAGTTAAAGATCAACCAAGGAAAACTGCTTCAGAGGAACTCAATGGAACATGAAAGTAGTCACAAGATACAATATTTAGAGGAAGAGCTTGCCTCCAAACAGGCTGAGGCAGACCAGATGAAGTTCAAGATTAATGAACTGACTAGAAAAAATGTGTCATTAGACAATGAAATCAGAAGTCTGAAGGTTAATATTGAGTCTTTACTCAGAGAAAAATCATTATCTGAACAAAAGATGCAATCATTTAAAAGTGAGCTGGAGAATTGTAAACTGCAGCTTCTAAAATCTAAAGAGGAATTTAACTTAAAGATAAGATCTGAACAGGAATTACAACACAAGTCGAGAAACATGGAGGCTGAGCTCCAGAAAGGTGGAATGATGGTTGCACAACTGCAAAAGAAATTAGATGAGTTTAAGAAGGTCAACATGGAGATGGAAGTCAATGTGAAGAAGACAAAAGCTGAACTAGACAAGGCCACCATGGAAATAGGTAGCAAAGATCAGCAAATCAACATATATAAGTCTCAGGTGGATGGAACCAAATCTCAGGTGAAAATCATTGAGGAGGAGTTGTTGAAGAAATCCCAGATGTCACACGAGCTTCAGATCAAACTGAGGGACTACAATGAAGAGGTTAAAAAGTCTTCTGAACTCCTTCAGAAAAACAAAACTCTCAGTTTGAACCTCACCAACTATGAAAAGGAACTCAGAAATCTGAAGTCTGAGCTTAACTCTGTCTGCACTGAGAGGACGTTGGCCGACAAAAAACTCCAAGAGCAAAACGATGAAGTAAGTGACCTGAATATCACACTGAAGAAAGCAATGGCGGAACTGCAGAAGGAGTCAAATGAAGGTCAGAGGTATTTGGCTAAAGTAAAGGCCTTGGAGGGGGAGCTTTTGCAATGCAAGCAGAATATGAAAGGAATGACGGGAAGTTCTGAAAAATTGACAGCAAATATGAAGCAGGAAATGACTGTCCTTCAAAGGGTCAACACAATGGCTGACCAAAAACTGGTTAACTTAAAATCCGAACTTGAGGAGATGAGTTTGGTCTTAAAAAGAACTAAAGATGAATTAAACAAAGTTACACAAGAAGGGAAACTCAGCCAGTCTAAAGTCAAAGAGTTTGAGGCAGATCTTCAGAAGAGTAGGTTAACAATAAAAGAAATCACTGCCAGCTCAGACAAATCTTCATTAGTTTTAAAACAGGAAATCACTGTCCTTCAGCGGGAAAAAAGAGCAGCACAAGAGAAAACTATATCCCTGTCGTCTGATGTCACCATGCTTAAGGGAAAGCTTGAACAAGCTCACCAAGAGGTCAAACAAAAACAAAACGAAAGTTCTGCCTTGCAGTTAAGGTCCCAGAAGTTGGAAGACCAACTTGAGAACTGTAAGCGGATGCTGGAGGACTTGAAAAGCAAACTTGACTTGCAGAAGCAGGGATATGAGAGACAGTTGCAATTAGTGCAAGCAGAGATGAGCCAGAAGCTCACAATACAAGAGTCTCACATCAAACTGGAAATGGAGCAGAAATCCAGAAAGCATTCACACAGTGCAGAATTAGCCGAGAGTAACACAAAGTATTTCCAACAAGAAATTGAGCAGTTAAAAACCTTCAATGAGAGCACTCTGAAATTAAAGCAGGAAGCACTCCAGCAAATAGATGAGCTTCGTATTAAAATGCAGCAGGTACAAGATGCAAAAAATACCCAGAGCCATGACCTGCGTAAAGCAAAATCTCAAATTGCAAAATTAGAGAGCGAGAAAATGCTGCTTAAATCTAACATTACGCAGCTGGAAAACACCCATAAGCTTAACTCAAAAGAAGTCACAAAGCTTAAACAAACATTGACAGACAGTGAGCAAAAAATAGTAATGAAAGAAAAAGAGGCAAGATCTCTGAACGAGAAAGTTGTTTCCTATACCAAAGAGGTGAAAGGCCTACAGGAAAAAGTTTTAAACCTGGAAGTCAGAATTGAGACTGCAAATAGGACTGTAAAGGAAGTGGAGATTACAAATCAAACCAAAACATTAAATGAGATCACTTTGAAATTAAAGCGGGAAGCTCAACACCAATTTGATGAGCTCCGTGTTAAAATGGAACAAGTGCAAAATGAGAAAACCACTGTCAGCCATGACCTGCTTAAAGCCAAATCTCAAATTGCTCAATTGGAAACAGAGAAAAATCAAATGAACTCGAGCATAATTCAGCTGAAAAATATCCATAAACTAAACTCAAAGGAGGTCACAAAGCTGAAAGAAATGTTGAAGGAGAGTGAGCAAAAAGTGGAAATAAAAGAAAAGGATGCAAGATCCCTCAATGAACAGGTTGTCTTTTATGCCAATGAGGTCCAAGCTCTTCAGGAAAAGGTCTTGAAGCTTGAATTCATGATTAAGACCGAACAAATGACTGCAAAGGAATTGGAGACTAAATGCCAAGCCAATCATAAGTGTGACAAAGACAATGAAGTTACCAAACTGAAGACTGAGCTTTTGTTAACACAGAAAATAGTGTCATCGTACGAAGAATCAAAATGCAACCTGGAGGAGGAGCTTTCCAAAATGAAAGTGTCCTCAGAGGTATGTTCTTGAATTTCATATAATGTTGTTTTACATTCAGGAATAAAATGCATAATATATGTAGAATAAACAGAAATTCTGAACTAAGACGAATATGACACAAATATTGTTTAATTTTTAGATTTTGTAGCATTTCTCACGCTTATTGTGAATAGTATATTACCTCAAGTTATTTCAGCACATCTAATTGTTATTCATCTAATGTCAACAGATGGCAACAACGGAAAAAGACAAAGTCTTAGAAGAACTGCGTAGAGTGAAACGGGACAGAATGGAAATGGTTACCAATCAGAGCGTGTCACGGGATCTTACAGGGACGAAACCAAATGATTCCCCTGTCCAGACTACAACAGTGCAACAAAAACATAATCTGAGTGTCAAGAACCAGAGTAGGACAACTGAATTGATGTCAATAACTAAAAAATTGTCTCTGGAGAGTCAAGCAGGGAAAAGTGCAAATGTTGCATCAAACCCCAACCCCAATCAAACCCCAACCTCCCATAACATCAAAAAAGATGTGTTTCCTAATATATCTCATTCTAAAGATGTATCCAAGTCTAAAGATTGTTGTTTGATGCAGAGCGAAACACCTTCCCCTCGATTTTCCCCAAAGCTTCAAGGATTCAGAGGCAGTATCAGTATCAGGAAGTTGATTAAAACCAAGCTTTTGGATAAAGATACCTTGCAGAAGTTAGAAACTGGCCTAGTCACAGTAGAAGAGGTCCAAATATCACTTGCTCAGTTTATCAGCAAACCCACGGCTATAGCTGGTGTCTACCTGGAGTCAAATAAAAAAAAGATATCTTTCTTGGAGGCGGCAGAGAAAGGCCTTTTAGCTAAAACATATGCTATTGAGTACATGGAGGCACAGGCTGCAACTGGCTGTGTTATAGATTTGTCAACTGGAAAAACCCTCTCGGTTCAGGGTGCTCTGGAGAGGGGCATTGTTGGGTTGGATCTGAAGGACAAACTCATTGATGCGGAAAAAGCAGCCACTGGCTATGTTTACGGCAGTAAAATACTATCTGCATTTCAGGCCATGGAGGAAAGGATTCTCGACAGGCATAAAGGAAAGAAGTTCATTGAGGCCCAAATAGCCACTGGAGGATTACTTTCCCCGGTACTTGGTGTTAGGGTGCCCCTTAATGTGGCCGTTGATCAGGGTCTCTTGAACAAAGCTACATTACAGAGCCTTTACGACCCAGTCAGCAACCCAAGAGGCTTCCACAACCCAGATTCAGGACAGAAGGCCTACTACTGTGAACTTTTGAAAACGTGTCTGTATGATACAGATGGCGGTGTCTATCTCCTGCCATTTGGTGAGAAGAATCTCTCCAGTTTCCCGTTTTCCAGTTCTCACAGAGTATCCGTCATCAACAGTGCTCTTGGTGTCGAAATGTCCACATACCAAGCCTATAAGGACAACTGCATTGACAAGTGGACCTACCTGTTTCTCTCACAGCAAGACAGTGAATGGGAAGAAAAGTCCTCTGTTGATAATAATGGAAGCCCTTTACATATAATCACAGATCTCAAAAGTGGACGTCAGCTTTGCATTGAAAATGCCTTAGATTTGAAGTTCCTTGAAATAACAGAACTGGTAAACTATCGGAGTGGGCTCATTAGCATCTATGAGCTGGCAGATCTTATCCTTTCAAAGATGGTTGTTGTTCAAGATGCTAACAGCCCAGTGGCTGGTTTGTGGCATGCCACTCAAAAAAGGAGGGTCACCATTCTCCAGGGATTTCAGCAGGGCCTCGTTGATAGACTCACTGCATTGAGACTTCTGGAGGCCCAAGCTTGCACTGGGGGCTTTTGTGACCCTGCTTCTGGGGAGAAAGTCCTTGTCACCGAAGCTCTTCGTAGAGGTCTCTTGGACGAATTGTTTGCCCGCCAAGTTCAACAGTGTGAGCAAACGTACTATGGCATTATCCATCCCAAGACAGGAAAGGTCTTAAGTGTAGCTCAGGCTATTCAGGAGAACCTGTTCCCTAAAGACATTGGCCTTAGATGCCTAGAATTCCAGCTCCTGACTGGTGGGCTCATCAACCCAGATACCCGGGATAGAATCTCACTTGATGACGCTGTTCAGATTTGCCTGGTTGACAAAGCCACTGCCTCATTCCTAAAAGATGTGAAGTCTCATCCCAAAAGCCTCACTTGCCCAAAGACTAGGAGAAAAATATCTTTCATGGATGCCCTTGAAAAGAGTGTCTATGACTGTCACACTGGCCTTAGGCTACTGGAGGCAACAAAGGTGCTTAGTGTTGGGGCTAAGTCTTCTTTCCAATATATTTGGACCTATCACCACATTTGAATGAAATGTATTTGGTTTTCCATGACTTGTAAATAGGAAAAGCTTAGTATCTATTTCAACACACTCTGATTAAATCAAGTTCTTTCACCCAAATGAATACAAATATGTATTTTCATCTTTATAAATAAATATGAAATTGTTTGTTTTTTTGGAGTAACAGAAATTATTACCAATATGTATATGATTAAATCATGGATAGATTAATTACCAATTTTAGTGTTGAAATTGTGTTTGCATTTTATGTTTAAATGTGTTTTTTACATAGCTGGGCACAGTGAATCAAAAAGTTACATTTGTGAATCGTTAATTCGTTAACCAAAACTTAAATTGTAAAAAAATGTATGGAAGTTTGTGATAAACACTAATGTACATTTTTATTACAAAAAATCCAAAACATCAAACAAAGTGGTTGCATTAGAAGCCAAAAACTATAGCTTTTAGTTTTACTGTAAAAAAAAAAGACAAGTCACACAGTCGTCAAACTGACATAGTGACACATTTGTAACTGTATTTTCCAGAAGCACAAATTTACTTCTATTGCATTCCTGAATTTCTGACATTACATTCATCCTTTTTTTATCAAGCAACGTAAAGTGATGCTGAAATTACTTCGTTTTTGGAAGGTCGTCCCAGCATAACAATTATTAGCCAATTCATTTCACAGATACTAGAGCCATTCTTTGTTGCCAAAGGTTTTTTCACTCTTGACCTTCATCCTGAAGAGACAAGCCTTGAGACAATGTGCAAAGAGAAATACATTTTCGATTTAAAAAAAGCATATAAATCAGTGGTTCTTAACCCATTCCTCAGGGAACCCCAGCCAGTTCGGGTATTTGAACTACCCTTTAGCTAGCACACATAATCCTCAAGCCCTTCTGCTGTGCTTGTTCAGGGCTGCAGCTAAGATGTGGAATGTCTGGGGTTCCCTGAGGAATGGGTTGAGAACCTCTGATTTAGATATTCAGCATAGCAAGCACTGGATTTGGTCTTGTTTTGGGTTAGCGGACTTAAATCAATGGAAGTTAAATGTAACAGAAATTCATTCGATAATTATTTTCACGATTGACTTTAAATCATTAACGAAAATGTTCGTAGGTTTGCGATAAACGGTTTGGTGCCCAGCTCTGTTCTATTTATATACATTTATTTGAAAACGATTCAACAAACAATGGCATGTTGTTCGTCTCAACTGTCATAACAATACATAATCAATGCCATCATTCAAACCTTGATTTGTGTGTTCTTGAAAAATGGCTGGGAGTTTCCCTTGAGGTGTCTTTGTTATACCCAATGTTTTTTAAATGTCTGCATAACCACATGTTCATACATGACCGACTCTGACCCTTACAGCTTTTTTTAATTCTTTCCTCAAATCCTAGAGATGTGTTGATGAGGAGAAAAAAAAACATGGTGATAAAGTAAGCCAGTTATTGGGTTGGATTTCCAGTGTGAAACCAGGCCAAAGCAAAGAGGGTAAAGCTGCCACAGATACCTCTAATAAGCCCCAGGTAAATACTGAGTGCAAACATTCATTTTCAGATTTCAATGACTTTTTGTTGTACACATGATATCATTCCACAATTCTGTACAGAAGCAAGTTATATACTGATGGTCATGCTTACAATCAAGAATAGGAAATAAAGAATTATGCAACCTTTCATTGTCACTCTATGGGAAAAGTTCTAATAAAGACAAGCATTATTTCAATACTCTCTTTTTTTACGCTATTACAAATATCCGACATAAATTGAAATACATTGAAATCAGTAGAAAATAGTGGGCTCCAAGTTTCAATAATAAACCCTCTTTTGTTACTTTTTTAATCACACCCATAAGTCATTATAGAACCAATAATGACAGTTACACAAGCATTCCGGCATTGTAAACTCAAGGGTTTGGAACACTGAATTGGCTGGAAACCTCTGATCTATTAGACTGTATACCTTGGGCATGACAAGAAATACTGTTCTAATTGCATTGGTTACTAAGTAGTATATGGTATGGTAAATGGTGTGGTGTATGGTCTTTATATATTTATACTTATTTAAAAAATAGTATGATTTTAAGCCGGCACTATTCTTTTGAAATATTTTGTCAAGTCTCCTTCATGCTATTAATGGTGTTTGTATAAATATTACAATGGAGTAATGTTTATTCATAGAATTATTGAATGTGCTTCATATTAAAATCATTACATGTGGATGCGTAGTATTTTAAAGAAATAAGTAAAGAAAAACCTCTGTCTCTAGTTATGTTAAGTGATACATATAAAGTATAAGGAGAGGATAAATAACTGGGATAGATTTCTATGCAAATCCAATGAATTACCACTAGAAACTGAATATGGTCATTTAAATATACATCACAGAACCAACATAAATACATTGTGTATTATTGATGAATTTTATTGTACAATGTGCAATATCAAGTGATTAGACAAAATATATATATATTTTTTAAAAAGGCATACCTTTTTTTATTTCAGGTTTCAATAGAAGAAATGGTAACTAAGAAAGAGCAGATTGCTGAAGCGCTGAGGACAACACAGCTGATTCTAAAAAAACATAGTGATAAGTGAGTTGTCGTTGCATGTCTATGTCTTGGTTAGGGGTTCCATTAGTTTCACACCTCTGTGCCCTTTTACTGGTGCAATATCTCGCAGTGCGTCAATGATTTCATGATGTGATGACTAAAAGGCCTCCGATGCCTTGCAGGATGACAGAGGAGGAGAAGCACGAGGCTGGGGAACAGCTGAAATCCCTCCACCAGGCCTACAGTGAGCTCTCCCAACACTGTGCCGAACAGACACCCTCTGCTGACCAGGTGAGCTACTGCATTTCCTCTCTGAAGCACTGTGTAGGAATTCTCAGTGTGCCATCTACGGTTCAACTGCATGACTAACCTTACTACCTATCTGATCTCTAGCATGGTGTGTTTGTTTGGGTCATCCTCTTAAAACCACTATTTACTTTTGAGCAAGGAAAGGTGGATTTCTTGAGGGAAAGTCGTTCTCTCCCCGCCGAAACCAAACTGGGTATGCTGTAAACATGCTTCTAGGTTTTGGAGCATGGGTGTTTCATGTCATGCGTCCTCATTTGGACTTGTTTGATAGCCGTCATGGAAACCAGGCTTGGGGATCTCCTTTTCTTTCTTACAGGTGGTCACCAGCGACCAAATGAAACAGCCTTCGTGTTGTGCCTAACTTGCATTCTTGTTTTGCAAGATACTGAATATTCTGTTCACAGATTGCATGTCAGCTTGTAGTGTGTCCACTTCCTCATGCTGTTGAATCAGACTGACACAGCTTTGCAATGTTGCATACGAACTGTTAACAATCACATGCTCGTCTGATGGGTGAGTACATCTTTCACTGTGCTTTAGAATACAGTATGATGAAAAGGCATCAACAATAATGACAATATTTGATTTTGTATCATTATATATCCCAATGTTTTCCTTTAATGTTTTTATATATATATTTTTGTTGTTTTTGCAGGAGTTTAAGACAATTGCGGGCATTCTGGAGGTGGGAAGTGCAGAGGTCCACTCTGTGTTCAGCGCTGTGCAGAGTGGCCTGATTGACCATATAACGGGGCTCTGTCTCCTGGAGGCTCAGCTCATTACCTCTGGCCTCGTTCTGCCTCAGCTAAGGATGTGCCTTGGGCTGGATGATGCGCTCCAACACAATCTCATTGACGAGGCCGCCTGGAAGCAACTCAGAGAGCTCCACGAAGCCAACGAGTGCCTCCTGAACCCGTCTTTCTCCTCAGAACCCCTCCCTGTATTGGCAGCGGTTAGAGAGGGGGCAATCCTTGATCGCCTGGCCATCAAGGTTCTAGAGATTCAACTGGCCACGGGGGGATTAAGGGTGTCCCACACTGGGGATGTACTCTCCCTGGACAGGGCTTTCCAGTTTGGTCTGATTCCTTCCACTCTGTACACCAGGCTCTTGGAGAGACATAACACACAGAAAGACATGATCGACCCCAGAACTGCAGAGAAGGTCTCACTCGCCCAGCTGGTTCAGAGGAGTGTAGTTGATAGAGCGACTGGACTTAGACTGGTGCCGGTGGCGAAAAGCCACAATGGAAGCATAGAGCTGACGTCTGGAAGGGAGATGAGTGTACTGAGGGCAGCTCATGAGGGTTTGATTGACAGAGAGACTACCCTGAGGCTGCTGGGAGCTCAGCTCTTTGCAGGAGGTATTGTCCATCCCAAAACAGACAGCAAGCTCACGGTAGAGGAAGCCCTGTCAGAGGACCTGATCGATCAAGACACTGCCAGTGGGATACTGAGCCAGCAAGCCCAATATGGAGGAATTGTGAACCCTCGGAACGGCATTAGACTAACGGTGGAAGAGGCAGTTCAGTGTGATCTGATTAGCTGTAGAAGTGCACTTTTGGTGCTAGAGAAACAGGGGTTAATGGGACTTTTATGGCCTGGTTCGGGTGAAATCTTGACAGTGTCAACTTCCCTGCTGCATGAAATCATCAATGACCAGCTTGCATTCGAACTGCTCATAAACAGACAGAAGATAGCTGCCCTTTACATACCGGAAGACTCAGAGGTAGTGGATATTGTCTCTGCTACTCGAAAGGGTTTTATTGATACACATACAGCAGAAGTATTGAAAACCATTGAAATACCCGATGTTTTTCCTGATATTGATGAGCTTATGGAAAAATTTTCTAGCTGGTTGATGTTGAGGGGGATTGAGATTGGAGAATTGCATCGCCCTACAACTAACATAAAGATTGATGAAGAGAACATAAAAAACCCATCTCCTATTGAGGCAAAACAGTTATTCATCTCATACCTCATGATGAATAGTTACATGGATAGAATTTCTGGACAAAGGCTTTTAATTTTAGACGAACAGCTGACTAAAATGGCAGAACTTTTAATGGATATTTCAATAAAGACACCTGAAAACAAAAGAAAAAACACTGGACTAAATAATGCCATTTTTGAGGATATTTCTTTGAAAGAAGGTATGTCTGAAGAACCAGATGTTTCATTTGAAATTGAAACAGCAGATTATGGATCTCTGCACATACATGAGGAAACAGATAGAACAATTAGGGACCATAATCCTGAAATAAACATTGAAAATAACACAATCTGTACACATCCTGTGCCGATTAAAACCTCAGATATCCAACAAAAGTCTAATTTTATTGGGAGTTTAGCGACACAGACTCTCCCTAAACCATGCTTATTGAATATCCCAGATATAGGTTTGCCCTCTGGTGCACAGGATTGCAAGGGGATCCAAGCACATGATTTCACAGAGGAGTTCTCTTGCTCTGATGAGAATACCAGACAGCATGATTCTCAGAAAAATGTTTTGTCTGACGGCATTTATCAAATGAATGCAAGCTCATCACATTTTCAAATATGTTCAGAAACCAAAACTACAGCTTTAAATAATCCACAAAAAAATCAATCAGACACACAAGCTCTTTCGAAAATCTCATCCCCTCATATATCATCCTTAGTGAATTGCGAAAATATTTGTTTGGTAGCACAAAACGTCTCAGTTGAAGCATCTGTAGCTGTTCATTCTGAAGACTATGATTCTAAAGCCAATGTTTTGGCTCTTAGTCTCTATCAAACGGACAGTTTTGGCAAAAGCACATTGTTTGAAATTGATAAAGAAATATCTCAAGATAATCTACGACCAGAGACTGTCAATGGAGTTGCTGTAACGCAGTGCTCAGGACATTCTACATTGTGCGTAGTGAATGACACAGACATGAGCTTCTCATCATGTGCAGAGGATTCCAATAGTTTGTTGTCACAAGGCCTTACAAAGGAATCTTGTTTTATCTCTTGTAAGAATATCAGTACAAGCCCAGCTCTAAATGACATTAATTTAGCAGCCTCTGAAATAGCAATAGAAACCAATTTGGAAGGATTGTATACTCCTGAACTTTGCTCAGTTGATTCTGAGAAGACCACCAAACCACCTGAATCTGAAGTCAGCGTTTTGTGTAATAGAAATATGACGACACACAACACAAGTCAAGTACCATTTAAAATTGATGCAGAAACCTCTCATATAGATTCATGTAAGACAAAAGAGACATTTAACCATAATGAAGGTTCAGCTACCCCAGTTATTTTGAATACAGGAATGTCGGGGAATGTCAAAGAGTCACGTTTCCCTTCAATGGCAGAACTAAATGAATGTTCTACCTCTGATAAGAATGTGCAATATATAAAAAGGGAGTTTGGACTTGGTTTCACAGAAAAACTTTCTACATGTATCAACTCGGAATGCTACACCAACTTTTCTGCCTCAAACTTATGTGTTATGTCCGACAAAATGGACACAATTCTCCCAACGTCATTTCAAATTGATTCAGAAGCAGATATTGCTTCAGATAATCAAGATGGTTTCAATGAAGATTTAGAAGTTCACATTTCTACATTGTACCCACCCATTGTACATTGTACCCACCCATTGTACCCACTGATTGTACCCACTGTACAATCTTCCCTACAAGAAACATGTGGCTGTGAAACAGAGAAGCACACCGAATGTGATTCATCTCCATTGACCACTTTATTGAAAGGCACCCTTGACACACCCATAGAATGTCAATGTGCTGAAGAAGTAGCATGGGATAATGAAGCTGAGAGAGGCTTTGCGATTCACCTTCTCAGAGCCCAAGTAGAGGAGGGGGGCATTTTGGACATAATCTCAGGGAAACGCTACAATCTTGATGCAGCTCTTGATAAAGGGCTTGTGGATGAGGAAACTGTGTTAGAGGTGCTGGCATTGCAGCTGCACAAGGGAGAGGTATTGGGGGATATGAGAGGCACAATGGAAACCCTGAAAGAAGCTGTGTCTATAGGTTCCATTTCCTCCCAGGTCGCCCTCCAGATCATGGAACAGCAGAGCCTGTTGGGTGGTATATGTGACTCCAAGTCAGGATGCACTGTTAGTGTGAGCGAAGCAATAGATAAAGGGATGATTGATGGTGATTTTGCTGATAAGATCCTACGCTCAGACCAAGTCCACAAAGCAATGGCTGACCCTGATAGAAGCTGTACACACAGCATTTCCTATGTCCACAGTCCGGACCTCATAGACAATGCTGAGGTGGATCTGCATCAGACAGGCAAGAAGTTGGTGCTTTTGGTTGTTGATGCGCCTCACGAGGACCTTCATTGGGAAGAAGAGAAAGGGAATTGTATAAGATGTGTGGGGGAAGATGTGGGAATGGAGGGAAACCGAGAACTAATCTGTGATTCTAAGAAATCTGTGCTTCGTTTGTTTGCCGTTAGTAACGGGCCAGTATGTAGACAGATGAAGCCAAAGCAGTTAACAGAGGGGCAGGGCTTCCACCAACCTGATACAACATCATTATTCAGGAATGATTGTTCCTCACAGACCCCCACAGATTCACTGTCAGACATGGCTCATGGGTTTACAAATGCCACCCAAAATGACATGTTGTCAAAGAGATCAGAGACCACCGCTCTGAGCAATAGTGGAGATTGTGGAGAGCCTAGGGCCCCGGCTGTGGAAGTGAGACCGACAGATGGAGATGATAAAGACACTGATCTATCCTGTGTGGCTGTTGGCTTCACTCTGGGTGATAAGCAGTTGGGAGAGGGGTACCCATTAGTGGGGCACCAGACTGTCAGTTCTGTTCAGAGGGACTTAGGCTTGTCCTGCCTATCACACAGCGTTCTGTTGTCTGACGGAAGGATAATGGAAAATGTGTTGAACGCATTTGAACCATCAGCCAGCCGGCTAGTCAATGAGTCAGACCAGAGTATAGATGGGTCATCACCGAGAGGTCTGTCTTCCGATGTGACGGGCCCCGTGTCCGGAATTGTGGTCGTTGTTGTTGATAAACCTGAAAAAAGCAGTGATGGAGTTCCATTGTTGTGCACCTCTACTCAGCATACTGTAGTGAATTCAGATGGAGAAATTGGTGAAGATATTGTGTTGGCATCCTCTCATGATGGACAAATTCAGGATAACCCCCCAGGTCAGAAAAGTACCTCAGAGAAATTTTCAAAACTCTCTGAGTCCGCTGTTCCGTCCAATGTACAAAGCTTTAAAACACACAATGACAATAATGACAAATGTGATTTAGGTCATCAAGTGTCCACTAAAGAGATAATAAGCCAAACATTCCCCCACCTGAATCTCTCCAGTGGAAGTGCTCAAAATAAAGTTACAGAAATTGACATCTCTTCTGGGAGACAAGAGTCATCTCATAACAGTTTCTCACACATTACCGATCCAGCTAAATTACACACTGTGTCCAAAACATCACAGAAAGGACCAGCATGTGTGTCCGAGACATTTCCTGACACAAGTTCATCAGCCACAGACACTACCCCAGTTCCTCAATTTCAGTCCACAGAGCCAAGTGTAATAACACATGTTGAACCAGATAACTGTTGTGTTGAGACTCATCCCCGGCTGATGGCTGCTAACGTTCAACTAGAATCCTGCTCCAGGACACCCCCAACAGAACTGACCTCAAAGAATCCTGTAGAAGCAGAAGAGCCTGGCCTAGAATCAGATCCAGTACATAATGGAAGCGGGAAAATACATTGTGGTGCTGTGGTGAATCACACCCCTCTAATGACTGATCAGGTTCATCCAGCCTCTTCCTCCATGACAACTGATAGTGTCCCACCTCCAGTGTTGGACATATATAGTGCCCTAAGGTCTGGTCTAGATGAGTTGGTGAGAATGAGGGTGGAGGGGGAAGATGTTGATGACTTGGAAAAAGCTGAGACCCAGGGTGTGGAGGATTTTATCAACTTGACCCAGGACAGTTCACAGGCCCATGGAGGGGTTTCTGGTGATTTAGATGAGTCAGACGCAGCTTGCGGGGTTATGAAGAGTAGTAGCCCGGATCTCCTCAGGGATCTCTTGAAGCAGGAGGCTCTATGTTCTGGTAAAACTAGTCCAGAAGAAGGGAAATCACCCCATGAAGAAACACTATCATGTGATATGTCCCAGATTCAGTCTCAGCTTCTGCAGGTCCTGAAATGTGTGTCTTCAGGTCAAGACCCTGCCATGCTTGAAGATGTGATAGGAACCTTGAGCAGGTTCTTGGGGGGTGCTTCTCATGAAGAAAGGCCACCCAACCTAGAGATCATCCAGGAAGAGGTTTCATCAGACGAAGCTGATGGTGTTGTTGTAGATCCCATGAAAAGTCCTGACCTTTGCCAATCTACTGAGACTCAATCCAATTCAGACAAAGGTGTTTCTGAAGCACTTCAAACTAAGGTCAGGGTACGTTTGATGTTTTAAAATTTCGAATTGCCCTTAAAAAGTATTCCTTATTGTTATTACAAATCATGTATATTGCATTATTAAACTATACTATTATTGTTTGACAGTACTCCACCCAGGATTATCTGGAGTGTGTGGGACGACTCCAGGATCATGCAGATGTTCTAGAGGAGATCAGGAACAACCTGTCATACCAGCAAGGCAATTTCAGTAGCAATATGGAGGAATTACATAGTCAACTTGAGGTATCTCAGGTGTGTTAATGCATACACTTAACCTAGCTATTTACATGCTTGAAATGAAGACGTCACCCTAAGTCATTTTAAGACACCTTCTCTATTTCTGTATTCTGTGATCACCGTCCTTGCATGAGCATCCATCACAATATTCATTGACTTTTTATAGCTACTTTACTTTTTTCTGACTCACTTCGTTTCTAGTCTATGGAAGCAAATCTTTCTACACTCGCTAGCTGTTTAACCAGCGATCTGGACATAGCCAAGCAGCTGTTAATATCGGCTGAGGGCTTCGTTCTCACGCATATCCACCAAGATCTGGCTTC
This sequence comes from Novumbra hubbsi, assembly GCA_016801125.1. Taxonomy (NCBI): domain Eukaryota; kingdom Metazoa; phylum Chordata; class Actinopteri; order Esociformes; family Umbridae; genus Novumbra; species Novumbra hubbsi. Next base: position 32,357 of record JACXGK010001232.1, on the reverse strand, counting down.
GGCTTTTCAAGAATTGCAGCCAGCGTTTGCAGATGTTTGCCAAATGTCTGCAGAAAGGCATTATCTTCTAACGCAGGCCATTAACAAAGAAAAGGTCAGTGTGTATTTCTCAATGTGTCATATAGGAAAGAATGTTAATAAACCACATTAAACACATTTTCATTGTATGAACATTTGTTTTATAGGCTAATTTGGAGTCAACATACCATGAACTCCTCAGTAACCTTGAACGACTAGGCTGTGTTCATGAGATGGCTTGCAAACTAGACCCGGACACATACGATGTGGACACAGTGAAAGACACGATCCAACACATAAAGGTATTTTCAAGCCTTACTGTCCATGTTCCTTATTTTACCAAGTGTGGTCAAACACAAGGCTAAATCAGTGTCCACCAAACCAGACCTATAATACTCATTGCATGTATGGGTTAAGTCTACATGAGTTGTGTTCATTTATTGAAACCATGACAACTTCTGCCTGTGTTTCCAGGACATGGACTCTAATCTGTCAGGGAGCCAAAGACAACTGGAGGACACTGCATTTAATATCCAGTCCTTTATCTCAGAACATGCCCAGTTCCTCAGTCCAGCTCAGAGCAGGCAACTTCTAAAGTCTCTCACCGCCACCCAGAGGACATTTAAAGAACAGAAGGAGATGTTGGCCAACCAGAGATGCACCCTGGAACTCCACCTAGAGATCAGAGAGGATGAGTGTCATCAGAAGGTTTGGACCCAGTTGACTGGGCTGTGGGCCTTTGTATCTCGGGAAAGAGTCCATTTCACTTGCACTGTTGAAAAAACTGTGAAAAGACATCTTTGTAAAGTGAACACGACTATTAAATATGGCTGTTTGTCTGTAATGGCTACATTAACTAATTTTGTCACAATATTTGGGAATAGCTCAAACATAATAATGTATATATCACTACCATTCATGAAGTGTTAATCATTTTTTAACAGCTTTATGATTGTGTTTGTAAATTGCATTTTACCAAATGCATTTGGACAGATAAAAGAACATTGCTTGACCACCGCAAAACACTAACCATGCTCAAGGTCATGTTTCACAGGCTGCCAGACACCTTTGAACTCCAAGCTTCAGAGGACAAACGCACAAAGCATCACGAGTCATGAAACGTTTTCCCCCCACCGAACTCAGCGCTAACAACTCCATGGTCTATCCGAGCCCTGTTCTACCTAAGCCTGTTTACAGCATACTCAGACCGTTGTCCTAAAGGGCTGCCTGGACATGAATGTCTGGTGTGATTAGGGTGCTCCGTTCAATGTACTCTGAGGGGGACTTTTGTATGGTAACATTGCCCCCTGGTGGTGTGTGCAGTGCGTGCTGGAGAAGCAGAAGGAGTTGTCAGACAAGCTGCAGGAGCTGTGCGACGACCTGACCAATACAGAGAACCGTCTTATAGGCCAAGAGCAGCAGGCTAAAGCTGCAGAGAGTGTAGGGGATCTACAGCAGATGCAGCAAGAACATCAGGTAAAGTACAGTGGCTGGCTGGCAAAGTGCTGGTTATCTAATTACTCGACTAAATATGATATAGAATGTAGGTGTGATCTTTTATCCCATTTGTAATGTGCGCAATTAGTTTGGCGTTGTCACAAGTTGTGTTAAGCACAATTGTGCCTTCTGTGCCTTTGACTGCATGTTTCCTGTGTTGAATGTTAAATGTCCAGGCCTTGCAGAAAGATGTGCTGACCAATGGCAGCGCCTTGAACGAGGTCATCAGCGGCACCAAGAGGTTCTTGGATGAAAACCGGTCTAAGCTGACCCCAGATCAGATTGCTGCCATTGAGGGCAGGCTGGAGGACGCCAAGCGCAAGGTCCAGCTCATCAACCAGCGGGCCGACGAGTCACAGAAGGTTCTGGAGAAGTCTGTGACCGCCGCTATCAAACAGGAGACCGAGAAGGTTGTGAGACATAATGCTATTAAATGTATCAAAAATATATATACTTTCTTCTGTTGCTAGTTTCCAAGAAAAGACGGATCCACGAATGACACACGTCAAGTATTTTAGTTGGTCTGCTTAACGACTGGCAATGTATCCCATTTCATGGTAGTAACATACATCTCAGTGGCCTAGAGTGGTCCAGCGGTGTAAGGGCACATGTGCACCGATAGTAAGGTTTTCGAAAGCACTTTTAGCACAAAACGTCAATGTCTCTATCAACATAGCACACCTTTATCCTTCCCGGTCCAAGCGCATCTGTTCACATCGCCCCTCCTTTCACCTGTCCAGGTGGCGGCCGTCGAGCAGCTTGAGGAGAGCAAGAACAGGATTGAGGGTCTGCTGGACTGGATTAACAATATAGGGACTGAAAAAGGGATGGAGGGCGACCAGACCGACCACGTGAGCAAACAAAACGGGAATCTGCCTCTGCCCTGCGATGCCTCGGCGGATAACGTCCTGGCGGACGATGACGACCTGAATGGAAACAACGGAAACATCGTCCACACTACAGATAATGACTCTGGTGGACATGTGACGGACGAGACCTCCGAGCCAGCCCTGGACCGGCAGTACGACAGGATCAAGGTGAATCAGCGGATTCTTTCCCGTGTTTATTCGTGGCGGTTTGTTGTCAGTTAAGTTGGATACACGTCCTGCTTTATAATGGACCTCTTGACCTTTTCTTCATTCTTTTCAGAAAGGAAATAGTCCCTCATGATGTTGTTGTACCTAAATGCAACATATGCAATGTTTTCATACATTCATATTTTGGCCTTTGAACTGAAAATGTTCTATATTATGTAACTGCTACAATAAATATTTTATTCTTTCTTCTTTCTTCGCATCCAGACTCGTCACCAAGAGATCTTGTCCCAGCAGCAGGACCTGATCACGGCCACTCAGTCAGCCCAGGCCCTGCTGGACCGCCAGGCTCACGCCTTGTCCCCTGCGGAGAAGGACAAGCTACAGAAAGACATCCAGGAGTTGACGGGTCGGTATAACTCGTCCCTCACCCAGGCGGAACAGCAGATGAAGCAGGTGATCCAGGTCCAGGAGGAGCTGAAGAAGTTCCAGGGGGACTTTGAGGAGTTCCAAGGCTGGCTGCAGCAGGCCGAGAGAAAAGCGGAGGACTTGGGAGCCCCTGCTGGTGCTCTGGTTGTTCTCGCAGATAAGCTCCAGAGACAGACGAGTTTCTCTGAGGATGTCATCTCCCACAAAGGAGACCTGAGGTTCATCACGATCTCAGGGCAGAAAGTTCTGGATGTGGCCAAGGCCTGTGGACACATGGACCCTGGGAGGAGAGACTCCCGGTTGGATGTGGATACCACTGGAACCTGTGCTGCTGTGAGGGAGAAGCTGGACTCGGCTGCTAACCGCTACAAAACCCTGCACTCTCAGGTAAAGTTTGTTTACGTTTCCACAAACTATTGTTCTAATGCCTAGTTTTTTTTATTTTCAGCAAAGTTTCTGATGCATGTTGAACTGAACACTACCTAAAGTTACACTACACACTGAACAAGACACGTCTCCGTCTGAATAAATTATGTGCTTTTTTGGGATGTGTTTACCAACTTTCACCACAAGGTGGAATCATTGCTGTTAAAAACATGTCAAATAAACTGGACACTGCATCGAATAAAACTAAAATTGTAAGGAATATATTGACTTTATGTAACACATTTCATAAGATATGCTCTTTTATTATACAGTACATTGTTGTGCCAGCTTCTCTACACTCTATGTTGAGATACAGAAGAGTGTAGGCCGTCAAACAGCACACCTTTAAAGTTAAGAACTACTGTCACATTGCAATAAACAGCTCATTTGTTTCAGTGTAACGAGCTTGGCAGCAACCTCAAAGATGTGGTTGACAAGTACCAGAAGTATGAGGACTCATCCGCCACTCTCCTAAACTGGCTCAACGTCTCAGAGGAGGAGGCGAGGAGACAACAGTCTGAGGCCATCGCTTCCGATCCACAAACCCTACAGAAACAGCTGGAAGACACAAAGGCAAGACAGCTCTAAATATAGTCACCAAATCAGTTGGACTTTTAATGTTAAGCGGAGGACTAGCTGTTTACAGAACAGTCTTTTTTCAAAGTTTCCTCTCTCTCACCTCTGAGAAGTGAATGGGGTTGGTCATTACCCTGTTCCAGAATCACCTCTCCATATACAGTGTTTTCATTAATACAACACTGCTATTTATAGGTCCAAATTCAAGGCTCACATGCCACAGATATGTTTGCTTATGTATGCCTTCGAATAGGAGTGCTTACTGAGTTGCGATTGGATTTGGACTGTGTGGATGTGTAGAGAATGGCTATTATCCTGAAATAGACTTTGTCCCCGGAGTACACTTTAATTGAGTACAATTGGCTTGCAACTGGATGTACGTATGTCATGTAGAGAAGGAGAGCATTGAGTAATGTTCCATCACATGTCATGAAGTTACATTTCAGAGATATACTAAGATGTGCGCACAATGCAAGGGTGCGGCTTGTGTGTTTTGGTTTTACAGTCTGTGTCCAGTCTATGTACAGTCTATGTCCAGTCTATGTGTTCCTCTGAGGGCCGAGCTATACAGAATGAAACAGTAGTGGAAATACAGTATTTGGTTGAATTACATAATTTGTGGTCAAATGCTTCTGAACAAATATGGTCAACGGTATATGGATTAGTGTGGTATGCCGGTAAGACATGCTGACTGAAATGGATATAACCCCCTGTGTGTCTGTTATGGTCAGGCTCTGCAAGGTCAGACCGCCGGTCGTCAGACTACCGTGGAGACACTCTGCAAAACCGCTGACTCACTGGTCACCACCGAGGGGGACTTGTTGACCAATCAGGATGATATCCAGGAGACAGTAGGTGAGTGATCTAAGTATAGATTGTCATCCGACGTTATTCATTGAAATGGTTTCATCTTGCTACTGCCATTGTGGGGTAACTGTATTTTTCATCATTTAAGTATTTATTTTCCCGATGCATTTTTAGGATTCGTGTGAAATGGAAAATATATATATCAACTTGTATGAAATATTTTCTCTGTTTTTAAATGGATTTTTATGCAACCCATACATTCAGAGGAGTGTTTGGAATAAATACTGTACACTTATTTGAAAATTAAGAGAAAGTCCTATGATGTGCCCATAAGGCTTTGTTTAGTTGAGTGAGCTTAGTGTTTGACAAAGTCCCTGGACCACCATGTGGGAGCAGAGACTGATCTAACTCAAGTCACAGGGTGAGCTGTCGAGACACAGCTCAGTTCACCCCGATGACGCTCTCGCTAAAAAGATGGCCTGTTCTGGCCTGTCTTGGGCCTGGTCTTTTTGTCCTGTGCTGAGGTGGGCTGGTTCTAGTTGCGCTGTGCTCTAAGGGGCCGGGTCTGGCTGGTACGGGTACTGTTGTTTTAGAAGGGGCGAGGTGGCAATTAAGCGGGGTGAATTGGTGTGGAGATCCCAACCAAATGCCGCATCCTATACTATGGCTTCCTTAGCATATGTCGGCTGGCTGTGAGGCTGAGTTGTCGTTCTGGTTTGGGTGCCTTCTGTCTATGACACATAGGGACATAATGGTTCAGGTATGTTGGACGGCACCACTAGGTTTACCTTGTCCTCAATCATACTGCTCTTGGCTGAGTGCTATTTGCAAGCGCTGTACTACTGGGTTTTATCCCACTCGATAAACAAACGACAGCAGACTTAGTGCGTGAAGAATACCGTTGCTGTAAATTAATGATCAAATCTGACTCCATTTTATGTAATTGGTCCCAAACAATGGAAATGTATAGGTCACGAATCGGAAGAAATCTAAATAATGTCCCTACATTCAGGCTTTTGTTTCCATCTGTATTTCACACTGTGTTGATTTAAACAGGAATATGATGCTTGTATAGACTGCATGTGAGCTATACTACCAGCTTATGGTAAATGTCATGTAGCAAAACAGCCAAAGGTATCAAAGTCGGTCTGGAGTAACTACATTTGTGCCTGGTTAGATGAATCATGATGGATTTGACTTATATCCACTTAGTTAGATTACAGTTTTTTGACTGTGTGCCAATTACAGAGTCCATGTTTGATTTCCAACGGCCTGTGCTCCATTAAACCACTACTACTGTCAATAAACCTGCATCGTAAAACACAAGAAGGACATGTGTACCAAACTGGAAGTATTCAGCAGAGAATTCAGAAAATTCCAATAAATAAAGAATCCAATAAATAATCTATTCATTAACATGGTGGGAAATATTGTCTACAATATGGTATACTAATATGGCACTATGGCAAACGCAATGTGGGCCAGAAGATCCTGTAAAAGTAGTCTCCATGAACTCCTCCTCGCTACTTACCCTACCCATTTGAATCCACCATAGTATCTGATTATCCCTTCATCGAGGCCAGAACAAATTGAAAACCGAGACAAATAGATTTGGTCTCCATGAAAGGTCCTGTTATCTGAACGTTTCTTCACCACATCCCTGTAAAGCGTTATACCGTACATCACCAGTGCTGCATATTTGCTCACTTATTTGAGATTAGGAATCGGTATTCCAAAGTCCCGTGAGCTTTTAGTTGTGCTAACCACTGGCCCGTTGCCTGGCGTCTGCTTTCAGATGATATTGTGGAGAGGTATGACAACCTGTCCAAGTCAGTGAGTGACCGCAACGAGAAGCTCCAGGTCAGCCTCACCCGCTCTCTGAGCGTCCAGGATGGACTGGACGAGATGATGAGCTGGATGGAGGGAGTAGAGAAGAGTGTGAACGACAAAGGACAAGTCCCTCTGAATTCCGCCGCCATTGGACATGTGCTCAGCAAAGAGGCGGTGTGTACTGCGAACATAAACCTCTGTTACAACCGGTTATTGCCGGTCAAAGAGGCAAAAGTTCATTGTTTCTTTATCTTACCGAAACCTTCTGCTCACTGTTGATTTGGGCTGAGCCTCCGCTGCCAGTGGTGAAACTGAACCCCAAAAAAGGTGAGATCCCCGTGTGATTCGTGGTGTTTGTCTTTAAGGCCCTGGAGCAGGATATGTCAGGTCGGCACAGCAGCATCTCTGCCATGAAGGCCAAGGTGGAAAGGTTCCTGGAGACAGCTGACCCCACGGTGGCGGCTCTGCTGAAGTCCAAAATGGACGCCCTGTCGCAGCGCTTCTCTGACGCCCGTGACAAGCACCGGCAGAAGGTGGGCCAGCTGGCGCTGCTGAAGGACAAGGTTGAGCTGTTTGAGAAGACCTCTGAGAAGGTGCAGCAGTTTGTGCTGAAACGCTCGCAGACCCTCTCTGAAACGGACGGGCCCGGGAAGAATGTCGACGAGCTCTCGCTACTCATGCAGGTAGCTGGGACTCGTTTCTCCGTTTCAACATGCTTCCTGTTGAACTTTGTCCCCGAAAGGGCGTGTGTGCATTTCATGTCTAATATCCACGCCACACTTTGCTCCGTCGTGATTGTCCAATTGTTCTCATGTGCCTTTAGGACACTAACAAAGAGTTGGCTGAATATGCAGAGGATTTGGAAATGCTGCAGAAGCTGTCAAAGGAGCTGTCCTGCCTGGGTCCTGAGGGCAGCACGGCTCAGATTCAAGGCAAGATGGACAGCCTCTCCAACACCTTCAACACCTTCAAAGAGACTCTGAGGGAGAAGTAAGTGATGGTTGCAGAGCCACTTGTGCCAGTTGATGGCCGGTCTTTGGCATATTTGAAATCTCTGTAATGTGATGGGAGCGTGCCTTTTCTCTTCCTTCGCCAACACAGAGAGGAGGAGGTGTCTTCCTGTCAGGACCAGCTGGGAGTCTTCAAGGCTGTAGCTGGAGCTCTAAACGCGTGGTTGAAGGAGACTATGGAGAAAGTCCCTGTGGTTCAGCCAACCAGCAGTGAAGAGAGTCTAGCGAAGGACCTGCGGAGAGTCACTGTGAGTCTGCAGAGACTGGTCTGATTCTGGTCTGGTTCTAGTCTGGTTCTGGTCTGGTTCTAGCTAGCCGCCTCATTTATATACCTAATGGAGATGGTATGTTCTACTCTTGTTCTTAGTGCAAAGAAGGACATATAAATGGCCATGTTACAAAGTGAATGTGCAGTTTCTTCTTCAAAATGGCCTTGAAAGAATAGGCTGTTCTTATTTGTGTATTACCTCAGATCACATGTCATATGCTTGGCACCAAATGTGTTTTCTTAACAGAGTAAGAGAAGTGTTGTGCGATGTATCACTTTTTTGTCCTCCCTAAATTTGCTTACGTTTTCATGCCAAAGTAATAAAGGGATGGGAAGTGTTGCACATAGACCTTGTCAGGGAGTCAAACACATAACAACTGTGACTCCCTGCTAGAAAAAAATCTACTGGTGCTGTTAGTTACTAACACTAAGCTCAAAGACAAGAAAAGACTTGAATAGGTCCAACATAGGTCAAACATCAAAGATTAAAACCACATTTCTAGAAAATAATTTGCAATAATTTGAATAATGAATTAAGATTCATTCCTTGAGAAAATATCTCATTTTAAAATGAAATTAACCAGGGTACGACATTAAAAGCAGATTCCATTAAGGAGATTCAAGTATCAATGTTGCAATGCTCCAAATATGTATTCCTTGGCTTTACTCAGAAAAACCCTTAAGACATGATCATTCAGAATTCAGACAAGCTCTGGACAGCGTTTAATAAACTGTCATAATTTTGATTGATCTAATTTTTAGGCTCTAATGGATGAATGGGTGACCAAAGGCTCTGCCGTCCAAGATGTAAACGCCAAAGGATCTGCCCTCTGTAACCTCATCAGTGTCCTCACATCTCCGACCAAGACCAAGATTACACAGAAATCCGGTACACCTTAATAATATTCAACTCTCTCCAAGCAGTTTTTTCGGGACATATTGTGAAGCTAAGGATTGTGTTCAATTGCCCAAAAACTCTAAAATGGGACATATTAACTGCCTGTTGGAACAGGTTTTGCAACACTCTAAAAATATCCCATTTTTCTTTGTTTTGCTATCAGCGGTAACTAATGGTAGTGGTCCTGGTAACCAGGTCTACTTAACTAATAAAGGTAACTTTTCATTACCAGTATTTCCATTTTTTTATGTATAAACACAGTATTTCAGACCTGTACATCCTCCTAACAATGTATGAATGCATCATCACAACGATACATTTAATGTGTTGTTAAATCACTTGTTAGATTGAAATTAGCCATTAAAGTCTACAGCTAGTCAAGGTTAGACTAGTACTACTTATATTTGCTCCTTCATTCTGGAAATGCCCCAAATATAACGTTTGTTTCAAGTTGCATGGGAATAAAAACATAATTTCTCAAAATGTTCAGTCCACTCTCAATCTTCAAACCAGCTATATTTAGACAATGCAGTGCAATGTGAGTTGACAAACACATGGTTTTTGTATGCTTTTCCATTAGTGCTGTAGCCTCTCACAACAGTCTGTAATCCCAGTAATTGCTGTTATGTAGGGTAACGTGTGTGGTGTCTAACACTGCCACATCTTCCCACAAACAGAGCTGATGGTGGTACAGCAGAACATGGCGTGTGTCAACGAGGGCTACGAGAGCCTGGGGGAGCTCCTGAAGGGCCGGGTTGCTGAACTCTCGGGTCTGGTACAGGAGGTGACAGAGGCCCAGGCAGAGACAGATGAGATGATAGGGTGGCTGAGAGACATGAAGCAGAGAGCAGCATCCTGGAACTCTGCATCCACAGAGAAAGATGCCATGAAAACACAACTGGAGCAACAGAAGGTATATTCAACCCGAGATGGAGCCACAACCGCAAGGGATGTCAGAGTAGAAAATTGGTCAGAATCGACATTTTAGTCCAAGAAGCCTTTTCAGTCAAGAGGTCTACTTTGTAGAATGATATTTAGGGCACCCCATGAGCTTGTTTCAAAATGTTTTTACCAGGCAAGTCAGTTAAGAACAGATTCTTATTGACAATGACGTCCTGGCAGGAGGTGAAAAGAGCCTCCTGTAGGAAAGGGGTCTTTGGATTCAGTCAAAAGCATAGACAACTCAGACATGAGCTGACTTAACCAGCTAAGAGATGCCAGCGTGTTTCTTGACCATAGTCAGTGTTCATTTCCAATAACTGTGTTTGTTGTCCATCTGACAGTGCTTTTACTCAAGGATTAATTTACCATTTGTGGTGTGCATATAACCGTCCGATCAGAACCTAAATATACATGGTAAATAGGTGACAAATACATTACAGTAAAATAACAGACTTTATGGTCAATTTTCTAAGACACTCTAACGGAGACGGGACCTGGTCTAAATGTATACATTGTACAACCTCCTGTGCTTATGGTTTACCAAAGTGGTGGTTTAAAAGGAAACCTCATCACCCTCCCCCAAGCCTCTTATTCATCTTCTAAAAGTTTCAAAGTACACAAGCAGCCCATCAGTCAAATGTATGGTGGTCAAGCTGTACATCTCTCTTGTTCTCAGGCCTTTGAGGAGGAGATGAAACAAAAGCGCGAACAGCACCAGAAGTTGAGGGAGAAGCTCATACACCTGATTGAGAAGCACCCTGACTCCCCTGAAGTGGCAAACTGGAACCAGATGCTGGCCCAGATAGGTATGCAGAATGCAGCAGCACATGTGCATGTCTCCTTATGTTTAATATCTAATGCATTACAGCTTAGAGCTCTTCCTAGTGTCAGTCCAGACCAGGCATCATGCCAGAATTACTGGCCTCCCCCAAACCAAACAGACCTGGCACCCTCATGCAGCTTAGCTTTAATCCGTAGGGGCTGTACGTTTTAAGTTGCAAGGGGTGTTTTGTGCTGACTCTCTTCAGATGGCGCTTGGGAGGATATAAGCGAGTCGGTGGAGGGCCGGAAGCAGCACCTCGAGGAGTCCAGCAGGAACCTGGATGTTTTTCACAGCATGGAGCCACAGCTCCGCCAGTGGCTCTTAGAGAAGGAGATGATGCTCAGTGTTTTGGGCCCTCTCTCCATGGACCCCAACATGCTCAACACACAGAAGCAGCAAGTCCAGGTACTTCATATTGGTCATGTCCATACAGCCACTGGTGGATGAATGAAAGCGAGGCTCATTGATTAAGTCAGTATTTTCTGCGATGTGGGATTGTGACAGTGAGATGCACCTCTAGCTTATCCCCCCATACAAGATAATCATTGTCAGTTAGCGATGGTTCTGAAAAGGGAGTAAACGTTGGAAGGAATTACATGATCTCAACAATATATTGAAACAACCAAAAACACTCTTTACGCGCATGTATTTCAAAACATATTCTAGTACAATTTGATTAACCCTGATATGTACTTGGACCTGCAGGGGAGATCTGAGAACAACAGGAAATCGTTTTTTTTACGGTTATGACCTCAAGGAGTTTCGTAAATGTCAATGCCACTTTTCAAATGAGCTAATGTTAAATTGGGTAATGTTAAATTTGGTAATGTTAAATTGGGTAATGTTTCTGTCCGCTGGCCAAATGGTATTCATTAAGGTCATATTGCCTTTCCCTCCATCTAGATCCTCTTGAACGAGTTTGACAGCCGTAAGCCCCAGTATGACCAGATCATTGAGGCTGCCGCTGCCATCTTGAGCACATCAGACAAGCAGGACCCTTCCTCTGGTGGCGCAGTGGTCAAGGAGCAACTGGCCGCCGTCACTCACAAATGGCAGGACCTGACCGGGCAGCTGGGCCAGCGAGCCGGCCTTATCGACCAGGCCGTGGGGAAGACGGGCCACTTCCAGGGTCTGCTGAGGAGCCTCGGCCAGAGTGCCGCCTCACTGGAGAGCCGGCTCAACAGCCAACAGGCCCTCAGCAGCCAGCCTGACGTGGTGAAGAAGCAGCTGGAAGAGGCCAATAACATCTCTAGCCAGCTGAGGGAGGAGAGGAAGAGACTGAAAGAGGCTGAGAGCCTTTGTTCGGCGCTCTCAATGCTGGTCACGGAGGACTACCTAAAAGCAGACTTAGCCAGGCAGCTGGAGGGTGTCACCAAGCCCTTCAAACTGCTAGAGGGCAAAGCAGGTTGGGCTTTGACCATTTGATAATAATAACTGATTCTAGTCTATTTTAACATACAGAGCAGTGCATCCTTTTCCCAGATTCCTACTGTATAAATTAACCAAGTTTTGACTGGAATTGTGATTGGAGTTGATATGTATGAGACAGGGTGAGGTCACATACCCAGAACAGTGTGTTTTCTATAAGGGAGTTTCTCTTGGGGAGATCATGTGTCCGAGCGCGTTTTTAATTTCTGAAACTTGGCAAACATTGGAGGAGTTTCATCCTTCAGCGTAGCAATGCCATTCTGAGTTACAGCTAATGCCTTTTTCCTCTACCTCTAAGTTACATTAACATCCATGCTCTTCTTTAGGAAAGCGGATCCAGCAGCTAAATTCTGCCTTCGCCAGTTCCCAACAGTTCCACCAGACCGCCAAAGACTTCCGGGGGTGGATGAACGAGAAACTTCAAGAGCAGTCTAAGCCCCATGTCATCTCTGCCCAGATGGACACCCTCCGACAGAGCCTGAAAGAACATGGTTCCCTCCAGAAAGTCTTTGGTGACCACGAGGAGCCGTACAGCACCATCATCAGAGAGGGAGAGGCCCTCTTGCAGAACACAGATGGGGCAGAGAAGTTGGCGCTCCAGGGACAGCTGGCAGAGCTGCGTCACGACTGGGATGATGTGAAGAAGAGCTGGACTGAGCGCCAGGAGAAGCTCCAGGGAGCGCTGCAAAGGGCCCAGAAGTTCCACGAGCATGTCGAGAAGCTCCAGTCCTGGGTCCAGGAGTGTGAGACAAGAGTGGGAAGCATCAAGCTCAGCATGGACCCAGCCGTGGTGGAGGGCTCCATATCCCAGCTGAGGGCTATCCAGAAGGACGTGGACAAACAGAGAGGCCTGGTGGAACAGCTGAACACCGCAGCCGACGGCCTCCTGGAGATGGCCAATGCGGACACTGATGCTGTCCGGCAGGAGACGGCAGTCATCACACAGAGTGTGGACCGGGTGACGGAGGGGCTCCAGAACAAAAAGGAGTCGCTGGAGAAGATCTCCCAGAGGCTGAAGGAGTTCAACAACACACATAAAGAGGCCAAGGGCCAGCTGGACGGGGCTAAGTTGCAGCTAGAAGTAAGCGCGTCCTCTGGTGTCCAGGCCTACAGCAACAAGAACCTGACCAACATGAAGGCCCAGCAGAAGAGCTTGGATTTGGTCAAAACCCAAGTGGAGCACCTGAAATGCCTTGCTCAGGGCCTGGTGGCCGACCTTCCTGAGGCAGAGGGGGTGACTGACCTCTTGCTGCAGGCCGACAGTCTGGAGAAAGAGTACTCCTCCCTCAGCAAGGATGTTGGGGAGACCTGCTCCACCTTAGAGGGCAAGCTGCAGGGCATTGGACAGTTCCAGGCCAAAATCCGTGAGATGTTCACGTGCTTCGCGGACCTAGACGACGAGCTTGACAGCTTGGCTCCTGTGGGCTGCGATCTGGCCACTCTGAAGGAACAGCAGGATGGCATCAAGGGCTTTATGGAGAAACTGCAGGTGCTGACGGCCAACACTGCTCGCGGAGGGGACAGTTGTAAGAAGATGCTAGAGACCGAGGCCTCCCCAGATCTTTTGGGCCTGAAGAGAGACCTTGATGCTTTGAGTAAGCAGTGTGGCAAGCTGATGGACAGAGCAAAGGGAAGAGATGAACGAGTAATGACCACACTTACACGTCTGGAAGATTTTTACTCTAAGCTACAGCAGCTTACCAACGCACTGAGTGGAGCCGAGGTCAAAGAGGATAGTCAAGGGTCAGTTGGCATGGAGACAGATGTCATTAACCAGCAGCTGGAAGGTTTCAAGGTAAGATGTATTTCTTTCTACATTTGGTGAGTAAATGAATACTTAGGTTATTGTTACAGTATGTTCAAACTTGGTTGCCGCTACTAATGGGGATTTGTTTAGGTTTTTATTTATAAAAAATAATGCTTGTGAACTTTTCAAGTCACGTGTCACGCACTGGATACATTATGGTATCACTTTATTTCAGCACATGTTTACTATTGTGCTTCAGTACTATTACTTTCACCAGCCAAAACAAGCAAGAACTAACAAGAAAAGGTAGAAACACAATGGGCGCTTTTGCAGCCTTGCTGCTTGGCCCCAAATAATGATAATCTCCTGGTACTTAGCTGGCCATCTCCTGAATACAAACACAATGATAAGTCCCATTAGATAGCTAGCTAGCTATCTCCGATATAGCTAAAATAGCTAATAGCTAAATAAAAAGACAGAATAGCTTGCATAAAGGTGGTAAAATAACTTAAGCCTTACCTTTGACAAAGTAAGTTGCATGGTTGAAGTCAGTTCCATTTTCATTGTCACTGCATAAACAGTAATGTAGCTAGCTGGCATTACTTGCAAACCTCAGAACCAGCAGAAATTTGCAGTGTCATTCTGGAAAGTTTGCGTAACGTATGTTGCTAGGTAACTGGCGTTCAGTGTGGCAATGTGTTTGGCACAACGACTTGAATATTACCCGTTGTTCACTGTAGCTATGTTGTTTGCCACAGAAACGTGAATATTTCTTAAACCTTACAACAAAACCTTCCACAAAGCAATAGCAACACAATCGGAAACGAGACGCACATTTTGATACCTGCAATTTTCTGTAGTGCATGAACTGTATGAGAAGTTTGAGTGGCTATAATAATAAATATATATATATATATATATATATATATATATATATATATATGAAATTACATTAAGTGGGGGGCAATGATCACTTTGGCATTTGACAAAATATACTGTGGAGATAGAAGAAGAAAAACAACGACACAATTATATACTCTTCCATGACATGATGCAACACAATTATATACCTTTCCATGACATGATGCACCAGCATTATATACCCTTCCATGACATGATGCAACACTATTATATACCCCTCCATGACTCGATGCACCACAATTGTGAACAGGTCCCTAGGGGAGACTAGCAAAGTACATTAGAACAACATTTGACCATTTTACTTTTGCAGACTATGACCCCGTGTGACTACTGCTTTACTTCTACTTCCTAAATAAATCTAAAAAAAATAAACCCACGACACCAGGCAGTAAGTTCCAATGGGGAGGTTGCGTGACGCTTTGTTGCTGCATTAACCCCAATGGTTTCTGAGTAAAACAGCACAGCTAGGCTCCCTGCTCCTCAGCTGGGCCTGGGGGCATCGCGCATGACGCTCCTCAGGGGATCTCTACTCCAGTATGTGGCCGAGCATCTGGCGCAGACAAAAGATCTCAGACGGGCCGGCGGACGGCGTGGTTGTGGGCGGGTGATGGACGACTGCCGGACCAGCTGGGCACCAGTGCGGTGTCTTATGTCACGGTGGGGGGGGGGGGGGGGGGGGGGGGGGGGGGGGGGGGGGGGGGGGGG
>JACXGK010001232.1:0-16898 GCA_016801125.1 Novumbra hubbsi | reverse complement strand
GTTTAGACGCTCAGCGTCGGTATGTGTGGCCTCGCTGTACCTGCTCGGTGGAGCCTGTTGAATTCAAAAGTATACTGGGCATGGAATTTGTAGCTGCGGAACGTCTGGAGGCGGTGGATACCATGTATTAAACTGCTGCCGTGAACATCAAAGGCATCCAGTAGCACAAGCTTCTGCTGTTTTAGGAATGTTTGGATTTCTATTAGCCAGAAACCATATTTCTGTAGTGTAAACTTTACTCTGCCAACCTCTAAACATCTCCTTTATCAAACACATGAACAGCTTGTAGATTTTTATCATTTCATATGCTAACAATAATGTAAAGAATAATGTTAAATGTATTTCTTACATTATTAATGTTTTCACACATTGACAATTGTGTCTCTAATGTTTCGGTTATGGCATGGTTATATATCTGTAAGGGCACCCTACAGCTTTTAAATTCCCAAAACAAAACCTTGTATAGAGGTTTAGGCTCTAAGGGAATGCCGTGTCTGAAGCCGGACTTACATCCATCACTAGGCAACCAGAACTGTCAGTCAAATCTTTTTGAGCAGTGTTGGTGCAGTAGTGTCAGCTTACTCTATCTTAAAGAAGTTCATTAACGTTTTTAACAGATATAGAATGCATCCTGCATTCCAACATAATGAAACAGAATGAAAACAGCATTTATCAAACAAACATTCTATCGTGGAGCAAAATTCTCTTGTCTGAAAGGGTGCAGAAGCTTGAAGTTCTTTGTTTAATTGTGTTCAAGCTTGTCAGTAGCTCCTATCAACACATTACCATAGTAGTATTCTATATCTGAAAAAGATATGCCCTTTTGAAGGAAATTCAATACTAACAACAGAATTGTTCTGTATATCAGTCTTGTATATCAGCTATAAATAAAACACTGGGATAAATATTACCAGGACTTAGCTTTCTGAAAACGTGTAAATACCCATAGGGTTGGTGGATGAGGATTAACCTATATTCACATTGTTATTTATGGGCTCAAAGCATTAAATTAAAACAACGCTTTGTAGTGCAGCATCACAGTGTTTTATTTGGAAAATATAGGCCAAATGAATTTGTATGATTTAGTTTGGATGTATTTTCTTTGCTTCACAACACCATTTAGAAACATTGGCTTTTCAATGAATACCAATGGTCTGACTGAATTTCAACAATACGTTTTTTAGACAGCGTTGTGGGCTTTGAGGAGAAACCTTAAACCGTCCCATAATATTGAAAACTGCTAGCTGTTGCTGAGCAACTCCTTTCACGTTGCTTGTGTTCACCCTCTTACCCTTTCATTGTCCCAGCGTCTCGTCGTGTAAGCCTGTACGCAGACACGTCAGCTGCTAGCGGAAAATCACCATTGTATTCATTCATGCCGCTAGATACTCTCTCTGGGGAAAAAAGCTTCTCAGATTCAGATTATGGAGTCTCTTTCTACTGAGTTCTATTTTAGCACTATCGCATCGCTTAGTTGTGGCAAAAGTTGTGGAGTCAGGCTAGACCGAGACAGTATGGGATGGTAACAGTATGTTTTAGAGGTTTAATGAATTCTACAGTCTAATCCAGCTTGGTTTATTCATACATCTGGTGTATTTCGGGGTTTCATTGTCAGCTGCTGTGAATTAAATAAACATACAAAGGGAGCAATTGGTGAACTCATTTTGATGTTTGACCATTTTAGGTGGGGATTTGAATGAGACAGTGGTTTCACTCTCATTGTAGTGGTTGTAAGGTGATCTGGAAGGTTAGCTCCGGAGGCTCTGCAGTATCGAGGCCTTAAGGACAGTTGGCGTGAGCCTAACTCAGTGACCAAACCACTAGGAGCCATGGGAGGTCTGTGGACGTCGTATTAACGTTTCCACCGAGATGTTACGTCAGTGACTCGTGTAAAAGTCAAAGGAATTTCTTCCTTGTGAATCACAGATTTTGCACTGACCTAAGGGGGGTGGGGGGGGGGGGCATTTGGTAGACCTCATCCTGTAGCTCAGCTTATTCACTTATCCCGACAATGATACATCCTCCCCAAGGTACAACGTGACACCACAGATGTCTCAAGAGGATCTGTCGGGGGTTACACTCTTTCTTTCCGTACACGTCACCGGTCACGTTTTATGGATACAGGTATTCCTCCATGTTTTGGGTTTGCGATTCACCTGGGTTTGATAGTTTAGTTTGTGTCTCTGTGCTTTTTTGACTTGTAGATATACACAATTGAGGTCCTTATATTTTCCCCCTTGAATTGGTTGTTCTGTTCTGGTTAATGGTTTTCACTTCATTCACAACCATTGTTACTTGTGACTAATGGGGAGTCTGGTTGAAAGGGGCTTTGCAGCAGATAATGTAACAAAGAAATGTGGCCCTTGTGCAACCTGTGGTCTGAATAGCCTGTTCTTGTGACAAACAAGGGTTCTGTATAAGTGCTGTATATGTTTTGAGGGAGATACGTCTTTTGGGTTGGTTGATTACAGTTCTATTTTGGATGGAATGGGTGTTTTGTTTGGATAGCTTCAGTTCCAACCCCTGTTTACAAAGATTGCATACCGTAACCCGTGAACATGAATGGCAAACCCGTCTATGTGAGCAGAAGAACTAAAGCGGACTGAAAAGAGAAACACTTTGCCTTTTAATTAGACGCCCAGGATTATGCAAAAAGTATTTGGGATTCAGCTGCTGAATATCCTTCCTCTAACCCCCATAGATCTCTAACCGCTGATTCATCCCAACCCCTTCGTACTCCCCGTTCTCTTCTCGCTGGTGTTGATCCAATTCCTGTTCAGGAAACACAAAATCAATCCCTCTTATTACCACTGTCACCCCCCCCTCCCCCCCAACCCCCCCGGGACTCAGGTCACTGGTCCTAAAAAGACCCACCCCGATGTGGACTTGGCAGAGCTGTGGGCGTTATATTACCCAGGACCGATGCCTCCCTCGGCATTCCGGAGTAATTAACAATATCTGCAGGGTCCGCAGCCATGGTCTACAGGAACACAGCGGAGAGGGAAGGGGAGGAAATAGGAAGTGCACAGATCCTGCCGTCTGTGGGAGCCGGCCGCTGCCTGCCGGTCTGGTGTTGAACATTTTTCTCCTCGGAGTGTGGCGTGTTCCTCTCATCCTCTGCCATTCCCTCGGTCAGAGAGCGAGAACGAGCAAGGGAAGGGAGAGAGGGAGGGATAGAGGGAGAGAGGGAGGGAGGGAAGGTGCCAGGCTGCAGAGGATGACTAAGAGATTAAGTCATATGGACCTTGGAGACGGAAGGGGGGGGTATAAAAAAGGGTCAATCGTCTAACCAACCAACATGTGCCGGAACAGCCCTCTGTGACAGATGTTGCCGGAATAATGAGCGAGCAGGGGCGGGGCTTACGGCTTCTGCCAGCAGGGTGTTTGTCTGTCAGTGCCGGGCGAACCACCTCAGAGGCAGGGCAGGCTTTTTTGTTTATCCAGGGAGCAGCGCCTCTCCTCTCAGATCGCCCCTTTGTTTTCACTGAGCCCTCTGGATTTGTATCAGGATATGCCACTTTGCACTGGATCTCTCCCTCAGCCTACATGGATTCCATAAGAGGGAGAAAACTGCACTTTTAGTTAATGTTCCCAGTGGAGCCATGGAACCGACGAGCAAGGAACAATTACAGTGAAGTTTTGACCACGGGAAGAGCTGCACTAAACAGGGAATACTTTTAGAGAGAGGTGGACTGATCGGCTCCAGATATCGACTGCACAGCCGGTGCACTTTCAGAACAAGGGTGCAATGCTGGTTTACTGTTTTTGAGGTCAATTCTTTTTGGAATATCACGAATGGGAGACATGTATTTTTATTATTTGGCCTATGTTGTATACACTCTTAGTTTTATATGTAATTGCAGAACTTGTGAGCAGATATTCTAAAAAGCGTTATTTGTTTTTTAAAGAACTATCGTTTTTATATATAAGGGTGTTTAAGACTATATATGTACTGTATTTGCACAAAAACAACACAAACCTCAGATCGCGTTACCACATTGTTAGTGTTATTTGAATATCCCTGACTTCAATCTGAGATGGGGAAACCTCTCAGCAGACCCGACTGCCTCCGCCAGAACCCCTCCTGTGTTGGCAAAGGGGAGGAGGAGGACTTGAACATTGACGACTGCTACGTTCCCCAGAGATCCATCTATGACACCGTCCGCCTCAACGAGCAGATAGACTGCGGCTCCAAGGGCAGCCTGGCCTCCAGGCACTTCACCGGCACCCTGCCCTACACCCGCCGCACCCTGGACATGAGCGGCCTGTGCGGCACCGGGGCCCTCGCCTCCTCCAGCGCCTCCGAGCTCCGTGCCCGCGAGGCGGCCAGGCTGGAGAGTGCCGTCTTCGACGGGCTGAAACTGAACGGCGACGTGGTCAGGGGAGCTGGCACGGCACTCCCCAAGCCCCGTCTGGGCCGGGCCGGGGAGAAGAAGGAGCCGCCCCAACGCCGGCGCTCCTGGAGGGCGTTCGCCCCCACCAACATCGGGGAGTACGCCAGCCGCAGCGGCACCCTGAGCTCGGACGGAGCGGAGAGGTCCTCCACCCGTGGCCCGGCCCGTGCCAGGAGGGGGAGGAGTGTCACCAACTCCCTGACGTCCGAGGAGGACTCGGGCCTGTGTAGCCCCACCGCGGAGAGGGAGCACCGCTCCCACCGAGTCTCCCGGAAACCAGGCCCGGGCACCAGGAGCCTGTGCTCCTCCGAGGCCATGAACGCCTCTGGGGAGTGGAAACCCTGCCGCTCCCTCAGCTCAGGGCAGGAGGAGTTCCCCGTTGTGCCCCGGGGACCTTATCTTCCAGGACACGGCGGCAACCCGGTACGGGAGTCTCAGGAGGGGAACGACACCTGCGTGACGGACTTAAGTGAGACAGAGTTGACCAGCGCTAATGGGGAATACAGAGACTCCACTGGCAGGAGGTCTTCCAGGTCAAACAGCAGAGACTCCACTGGCAGGAGGTCCTCCCGGTCAGCCAGTCGGGTCCAGAACGGCGTCTCCAGGATGCTCGTGAGCTACAATGAGCTCCCCACCGCTGAGCTGCTGGAGGACGCGTCTTCCCAGTCCGACTGTGAGCTGGTCAGCGTGGTCGTGACGCAGCCGGAGCCCTACGTGGATACCGGGCGCCAGCCGGAGAACGGGCACGACGCCGGTGTCAAATCGTCCGACCGGCAACACTACCGAGCCGTTGAACCCCGGACGTACAGCATGGAGGACCTGGAGGACTTCCTGCTGTCGGTGGAAAGGGAGGCCTGCTTGGCCCACATGGGCAGTGAGCTGCCGGGGTACCAAGACATTAGGGACGACGAGATCGAAAGCTTGTTAACGGCTATTGCGGCATGTCCTGATATGGACCTCTTGGGCTTCTCCCCTCAGGTATCTCCAGGGGGGATTTTGAACTTCAACATTTGCACATTTGATATACTGGATGTGGCACTTTAAATTCATATGGAACGCTGGGGCGGCTCTGGTTGTCCTCTGTTGATCAGATTACATGGGGTCTGAGTTGGGTTTGGTCAGTCAGTTTGGCCTGTCGGTCTGGTGTGATCCTACACAGCTGTGCACAAACCGATTGCCGTGCTTTCCCTTCTAGAAGCTGCATTGCTGACCAGTCAGAAAGATATTGTTGTTGGGCCAGCTTTGTGGCCAAGGCCAGAATCCTGTGTAATATATAGGATCCCTCAGGGGTCTAAGTGTTTAGGTGATGCTCAGCTTTTTGACTGACAATGTGTTTATCTGATAATTAAGTTAGACTTTTGTTTTGGTTTAACTGTTAAGACATGCCTCACAATAAACAGTGGCATTTAGTTTACCAAACTCCTTTTTATAAGAAGGTCAGAGATATGTTAAGAGTTTTTCAAATCCTAACAATTGGTCCATTTGTTTTAATAAGAATATGGAATGTCTTATCTTTTATTAGAGGATTTGAACACAGCCAACAACACTTTCTTTCTTTTCAAGTGAGATAAAACAGAAAATGTTTCCAACCCTAAAACAAAAGTAATGCATTCTTAATAGCTCTTGTAAAATTTAGGGTGGGAGTATTTCAGTAAAAGCAAAATCAAATATCTTCTGTTTGGCAAGTCTTACACAAAGATCCACTGAAATGGTCTGTTCTGTTAAGGGAAAGCTTTATCTCCTATCAGGTCTCAGTTGTTTGGAATCGGATAATAGGAGATGTATTACAACTTTACTTTCTCTGGCCACAGGTATTCCAGAAAGAGGACGTTGATCCACTGCAGGCACAGTTGCAGGACATCAACTGGCTGGGCCAGAACCTGATCCAGAACACTGCCAAAGACACCAGCTCCAAGGGCCTTGAACAGGCCTTGGAGGAGGTCAACACACGATGGAACACTCTCAATAAAAAGGTTCGCTCGACTTGGGGTTGTTAAATCTGCTTTACACACTGGTGTCTCTTTGCTTTTATGGAATCAAAAGAGGTTATTAAAGTTAAGTTAAAAACACACCCACACAGTTATTGGGAAATCTTATGCGGTGTGATTGATGGCTTTAACTGGCCGTAATTTGTTAGCATGTAAGAAATGTATAGTAATGTGTCTTCCTTGTCATCATTTTAATTATGCCTATTTTTACAAGTTTTTCTAAATATTGCAGAGCACTGTATAATTGTATGCTATTTTGTCTATATTCCATTTTTATTGGTTTGATTAAATCCTTTTGAAACACAGATGGCAGATCGGTCTGCGCAGCTGCACGAGGCCCTGTTGCATTGTGGGAGGCTCCAGGATGCCCTGGAGTCCTTGCTCAGCTGGTTGACGGACACAGAGGAGCTGGTGTCCAATCAGAAACCTCCATCCGCCGAGTTCAAAGTCGTCAAGGCACAGATCCAGGAGCAAATAGTAAGCCACCAAAGAGCAGATGACAACACACAACAACCAAAGTTTCGTTCATTCAAACCAATTCGGAGAATCCATGTCATCTTTAATGACCTCGCAAGTTCATCGTCTGTATCATTGTTGCGCATTGAGGACCGTCCTGATGCTTCTCTAGAATGAACCTTTAGCATGCTAGGCCGTTACATCGACGTTTCCCCCTGCAAGGCACCTCGTGGAGCATGGAGATCTAGCCTCGTAACTTCCTGTGCTTTATGCCTGGCAGCTCCTCCAGAGGCTGCTTGATGACCGCAGACCCACGGTGGAGCTGATTAGGAAGGAGGGGGAGAAGGTGGCCGAGCTGGGAGCGGAGTCTGTGGACAGGGAGAAGGTGGGCAAGGAGATCGAGTGTCTGGGACAGCGGTGGGATGCTTTGCTGAAGAAGGCAGAGAACAGGTCTGTCTGCGCACACCCTCCATCTTATCCAGCACAATTTAGTAAAAAAACAACAACTTTGGATTATAATGTATGTAAAGCGTTTGACAAATGCGAGAACGTATACTTGTGATTTGTTATGGAAAATCTGCTGATTCGTTTTTAGCAAGGAAAGTGCCATTCCTGTCGTCTAAAAATACACTGCTGTTTTTGGACGACACAGCCAAAGACAGCAGTGTTGCATTCTGGATAAATGCGCCAAATACAGAGTAAAGTAACCCACTCTAACCATCCCTAAGTTAAAGTTATCAGGGATAATTCATCAACTGCGTTATCGGAGACCGGCGCCAGAGGTCTTTGTGGAGACCAGTGTCTTGGGATCCAGGCCAATCCTTAGTTGAGGGAGTATAACAGACTTATAACGGATCACTCACCTGTCTCCCCTCTTCTATTCTGTCTTGGCATGCTGGGTAATGTAGGCACAAACAGCTGAAGAGCATTCTGGTCGTAGCGCAACAGTTCCATGACACAATGGAGCCTCTGTCCGAGTGGCTCTCTGCCACAGAGAAATGCTTGGCCAACTCTGAACCCATCGGCACACAGACCTCTAAGCTGGAAGAGCAGATCTCCCAACATAAGGTTAAGATCCATTTTGTTTTTCCTCCGTTGGTGTTACAAGTTGCCCATTTTTTCCGTTCTTCAGTTCCTCATGATTTGTTGGGTTCATTTTTTTGCCGTTTCCACATGTTGTCGTTAAGTTTATCATTTTGTGTTTCCTATTAGTTCTGGATTGTTCCAATTCCCCCCCATTGTGTTTGTGTTTTCTGTTCATCGTCCTTTTGTGTGATCCCGGGCATGTCTGGTGATGTGGTCAGGCCTTAGAGGAGGAGATAATGGGTCATAGCAAAGACCTGGTTCTGGCCATCGGCCTGGGTCAGAGCCTCAAGACGGTCAGCTCAGTGGACGACAAGGAGCTGGTGCAGTCCAAGCTGGACGCCACCCAGGCCAGTTATATAGAGCTTCAGGAGCGCTGCAGGAGGAAGGCTGAGATGTTGCAGCAGGCTCTAGCCAATGCCCAGCTATTTGGAGAGGACGAGGTGGCCCTCATGAACTGGCTGAATGAAGTGCACACTAGGCTGATCGAAGTGTCCGTCAAAGACTACAAGACAGACGTGCTTGAAAGGCAGTGTGCAGAGCAGCTGGTACTACAGTCACACTCCTCATCTGGCCCGCATTCATTCATTCTGATTCGTCCCTTTATTTCTGTTTCTTGTCACTATTATTTAGCTACCCTGTTACATTGCTTCCCAATGCTGTTTGAGGTGATTGAATTGTTGCTAAGGTTTTGTGTCTCATCCAGGCCCTACATAAAGACATTGAGTTGAGGAAGCAAAATGTTAATCAAGCCATTTCCAATGGATTGGAGCTACTGAAACAAACAACGGGTAACACGACCTAGTTCAAATTGCACCTGCAGTATCGTTTTAATCAAACACCACATGAAGCTGAATTAATGTTTCTTCATATTTTCTTTTAGGGGATGAGGTTGTTGTCATCCAAGGCAAGTTGGATGGCATCAAGACACGATACGCTGAAATCAACTCCATGAGTGGTAACGTGTCCAAAACCCTGGACCAGGCTCTGGTTCTGGCTTCCAAACTCAAACACACCCATGAAGACCTCAGCACCTGGCTGGAGAATGTGGAGGCTGAACTCAGCACCTTCGCTGCTCAGGGGCCAGTTGGAGAGCAGCTCATCCAGGCACAAGACAGGCAAAAGGTATTGAGGGGCCTCTGTTGCTTGAAAGTTTGACCCCTTGCTGATCAATTGGAATTTCCAAATGGAACCCGGTTGGTTTTAATCTGTCACAGTACTCAAAGCAATGGCATTACTTGTAATGTACTGTAACATTGGGCTACAGTTACAATTTGCCATGTTACATGCCTATGAACCCAGTGCACATTTATGTTACCCAGGGGTTGTTGAAAGAGGTCAGCGATCGAAAGCCCCAGGTAGACAAACTCAATGAGCTCAGCAGCTCACTCCTGGAGCTAGTCCCGTGGAGGGCCCGAGAGGGCCTGGATCAGCTTGTGACTGAAGACAATGACCGCTACAAGACCGCAACCGACACCATCGCTCAAAATGTGGCGCAGATCAAAGCCGCCATACTGAAAACACAGCAGGTATAGTGAGAACCCAGCTTACTACCGTAGCGCACTGTAAACCGAAGAACAGCCGTTCAGAATGTGTTTTAAAACAAAGGGAACGTCCTGCCATAATGCTAATGTGTATCCTGTAGTATTGTGGCTATTGTGTTGTTAAAACCCTCTGCTGTAAGCATTAAGTCCTTCTTCATATCCCTTCTTTGGGCTTCTTTATTGTTTCCTTTATTACACACTGGGAACTGTGATAAAGCCTCTGTTTGCATTTGATCATTCCAAAATCCTATTTTGGAATGATCACACCAGAACATGACTGGATTTTCCGTAATTGTACACTTTTATATTACCTTTGAGATAACGGCAATAGAATCTAAATGTTCCCGGGCGGACTGTATGGCTCGTTCCAATTCTTGCTCCCCATCAACAACAGCAACCGCAACACGGTGTATAATGGCTAAAAACCATCGTACCAACAATTGTTTTATTGTTGTGTTCAGTTTGAACAAGCGGCTGACACAGAGATGGCCTGGCTCACCGAGGCCGAGAGGAGGATGTTGTCATTTGGGGAGATCAGGCTTGACCAGGACCAAACCACAGTCCAACTCCAGGCACAGAAGGTCAGTCATGTATTTGTCTGAACATTGGTTGTGTACGGATACATGCCTCTGGAGACACTGGCCACCATAGACACTGGCCACCACAGACACTGGTCACCACAGACACTGGCCACCACAGACACTGGCCACCACAGACACTGGTCACCACAGACACTGGCCACCACAGACACTGGCCACCAAAGACCATGATCACCACAGACACTGGCCACCACAGACACTGGCCACCACAGACACTGGCCACCACAGACACTGGCCACCAAAGACCATGATCACCACAGACACTGGCCACCACAGACACTGGCCACCACAGACACTGGTCACCTCCAGTAAACAATTACCTGTCCTGAAGCTTTAAGTGTGTGTATGTGCGTTTGATAAGCCCAAATATATTCTTCTCATTGACTAGGGCTTCTCCATGGACCTCCTCAGGCACAAGGATGCCATGGATGACATTGTGAAATCCGGCGAGGCCATCATGAACACCAAGGATAGGGAAGAAAAACAAGCCTTGAAGGTAGCTCTATAAACAACCTTTTATTTAATAAAGGCCCAACGTTGTTAATAGAATTCCCCTGTAGTAGCCTGCCTTTCATGAATGCAGCATATAAAATGCTACGAGTTGTTGAAAGGAGCATTATCTAATAAATAAGCTACCCTGCTTTCAACCCTTTTGTCTTCCTCCGATTTTACTCAGACTCAGATCCAAGCCCTCCTGGAGAAGTACGGTGTGGTCAGTCAGCTTAACTCAGAGCGCTGCCTGCAGCTGGAGCGAGCCCAGTCTCTGGCCAGCCAGTTCTGGGAGACCTATGAGGAGCTGTGGCCGTGGCTCCAGGAGACCCGCGCCAGTTTCAGCCGGCTACCAATGCTGGCCATTGAGTACGAAGCCCTACGACAGCAGCAGGAGGAGCTCAGGGTGAGCGTAACTGAAAGCATGATCGCAAGCATATTGCCTCTGTGCCACTGAGTTTTGATGATATTCCTTGTGAGTTTCCCCCCCAAAGCTTCACAGTAATAATAAAACCCTAACAGCAATAAGAAAACATATGAGATTATTCGTTTTTTTTTTTTTTTTTTTAAACGTGTCAATTTATTATTTGTCTCTATTACTCACATGTCAACCACAGCAAATGCGGGAGCTGATAGCCGAGCACAAGCCCCACATCGACAAGATGAACAAGACGGGTCCACAGCTGCTGGAGCTGAGCCCTGGGGAGGGTGTCGCTATCCAGGAGAAGTACTCCGCCACAGACAGGATGTACACCCAGCTCAAGGCTGACGTCAAACACAGAGCCACCACGCTGGATGAGGCCATCTCCAAGTCCACGCAGGTGACACACTCACACTTGTTCTCATTTGTGTAGTGTAAGTAAATATGTAAATATACAGGATATTCAACAAACGGCTAGTCCACATTATATTCAGGTTGCGCTGTGTTAAGAGACACACAAGCATGTACATTTCACTTTAATCTTAGGAGATCTTAAAGGGTTTCACTTAATGCACCGGAAGGGGTATAAATTGATGGTTTTTTTGCGTTCGGGTTGGGATTGCTTGATGACCTGCCAAAGTAATGACATCGCTGTAATGAAATCTGGAGGATGAAACGGCTTGATAAAAGCCCTTATCGTGTTCCTGGCTGCCTCAAATAGGAAGGAAACATCATTCATATCCTTCCTTTGAAAACATTGTTGAGATACTCCGGGCATCAGCAGGCCACATCTGACAACAGAATACATTCACCTGCAGCCAGTTGGGTTCAAAAGGGATGCGTCTCAATATTACAGTCTACTACAGCCAACAGAGCCTTTTGTCCTACGTCGATTGTTCCGTTTGTACTTTGAAAATGAACGTGACTAGATAATTGCTTTTGTCCTTCCAGGGACACTCCCCTCCGTAAGTCACGAGATGAGTAATGGTCAATAAAAGCACTTAATAACGAGGAGACGTGTAACATGTAGGCAGTGTAGACGCGCCCAGTTTCACCTCGTCTCTCTCCTCGCAGTTCCACGACAAGATTGAACCCATGCTGGAGTCTCTGGGGCGAATCGCCGGACGCCTCCGCCAGCCGCCCTCCATCTCTGTGGAGGGCGAGAAGATCCGGGAGCAGGTCACAGAAAACAAGGCTGTGTCCGTGGACCTGGAGAAACTGCAGCCTTCCTACGACACGCTCAAACAGCGCGGAGAGGAGATGATCGCTCGCTCGGCAGGAGCTGACAAGGATTTGTCTGCGAAAGGTAGCGTCCGTCGAGCCCCTTCGCCTACACGGTGGTGATGTGTGGAAAGGTTTCACTGTAGTGCCACTGCAAGTCAACCCAGTGTACTGACTTTTGAGCTGTGCTAGGGGTGGCTAGCTAGCTAGTTGGACTGCTCCATCAGTTGCCAAACAAAAGTTTGCCTGAATGTACAAATATACGTTTTAACCGGAAATGGCTAGGTGTTAGCCAAACATATATCGACGTGGACATCAAATGTATGGTGTTAGGTAGCTGGAAATCACACCAGATAACAGAACCAAATGGGGGCTTGTCAAGCTAAATAATCAGGACTTTTTTTGATTCTGTCTCTAGCTGTGCAAGACAAACTGGACCAGATGGTCTTTACGTGGAATGAGATCCATTCCCTGATGGAGGAGAGGGAGGCCAAGCTCCTAGACGTGATGGATTTGGCCGACAAGTTCTGGTGTGACCACGGTGCCCTCATCGTTACCATCAAGGACACCCAGGAACTACTGAGGGACTTGGAGGAGCCCGGCGTCGACCCCTCCGTAGTCAAACAGCAGCAGGAGTCCCTGGAGGTACGTTCAGAAGAAGCATAACATCACGGGGGGGGGGAAATGTTGAGGACGTTTTTTCTTTCTTACTAAGTCAAAGGAATGACATTGGCGTTACGGCAAAGGTGGGTAGCAATGCTGGAATTCAGATGTGACAACATGGTGCACATGTGCACATGTTTATGCACATGTTTATTAATATTATTAATATCTGTAGCGCATCTACAGATGGCAATTTGAATGAATACCCAACTGAAGTGCAACCAAATTCTAACGTATTTCTAAATAATAACAATACAAACTTAGTATAACAAGTAGTTGACTGACAGTTGTCTTTCTTATCTAGGGATACAAAGAGGAGATTGATGGTCTTCAGGAAGAGCTAGATGTGGTCCGGACCATGGGGGTGGAGCTGATGGCTGCCTGCGGTGAACCAGATAAGCCCGTCCTAAAAAAGAGTATCGATGAGGTAATGCATGACAGCAGAACACACCTCGTAACAAACCGAGGAAAGAAATCACTCTGTTCACTGAAGCAAAAACTGAACAGCAGATGTGCTACTACATCATTTGTTACAATACCTAATAAATCTGAAGAATACATCCAACGCCAGTATATCTCACCCGAATATCTGTACATTCTTATTATGTAGCTCGCGGCTCCGGCTAGCTGCTTCGCGCCGATCGCGTGCATTGACCGGAGTTGTTTTTCCTCAGGTGAACTCGGCGTGGGAAACACTGAACAAGGGATGGAAAGACCGAGTGGACAGACTGGATGACGCCATGCAGGCCGCGGTGCAGTTCCAGGATAGCCTGCAGGTACGTCAGTGTTCATCCTGGGTCGGCTGCTCGTCTTTGTCAACACGCGTCCGTTGCCTGTTCGGTACGGCAACGCCATGGGAAAAACGTGTTCCCGTCAGCCTGAATCACATGAAACATTATCCCAAAGCCCTTGCCTAGTGAACTGAGCTGTTCCTGAATGCGCTGACGACATCGAGCTGCACTAAGGAGATGAATACCCCTGTGTGCATGTAACAGGGAACTCCTCAGTAGTTAGCGGTCTTGTGTTTCATTGTTAAAGTTTAGGTCTGTCTTGTCTGTGTTTATTCCGGAGAGGGACAAAGATATTCTCACGGCATAATTCATGTGAATCTAATCGTTGGTGGATTTTGTGTTTTACTGAAAATGACCTTGTTTCTTACCAGTGGCCCTGTTAATCAGGCTCATGATTAGATCCGTTCATTATGTTAATCAGAAGTTGTCACCTGATTTTATCACTGAGCGTCGTAGTTCACACCTCTCAGACAGAATCGGGAGGCAAAATCAAGGCTTTGAACAGTTTTACACCAAAACATCAAAGTACATTATGTATCCAACATTGTTATGTTGCTATATTGGATTACATGATTTTTTGTGAAATGAGCTGTTTATGTTGGTGTGCTTCTTTGTTGTTGTGTATGCAACTCTTTTAATAATGGATTAGTAGAGTGTGGGTTATAAATGTACCACCAATTTACTTCGTTATTTTTAATTCCAATTCCACAAAATTGTCAAATTGCAGAAGCTAGCCTTTCTGCATTCTATTGGATTAAATACGTTGAGGTGTGTCCCTATTTCTCTCTAAGCAAATTTAATTATTATTACTTTTTTTGGTCTAATGTATTGAATGTGTCACATAATCATAAAATATCTCTGCCCCTGAAAAGTCCCATCACAATAAATCATTGGTTTAGAAGTTAGGAGTCCTAGCCTATTTAAACAGACCAGTGTGTGCCCATTCCCAGAGTACCTGCTGCATATCCAAACCTCATTTGGCTTGGGATTTGAATCAGAAGTGATTCTGAAGTGATTTTAGACAAGGTGTGATCAATGTTTTAAACTGTATTTTCAGAGGAGCTTGGCAATTTTAATGGGGCGAGCAGGTGACTGGAGTGTACCTTTAATTGGTCAAAGAAGATAATATACATGATGATATATGTGATATCTGAGCAGTTGTGAGGCTAGCATTGTGTGTTTCCAGTGACAATGACATCCACACCCTTTATCCACAGGGTATGTTCGACTGGGTGGATATTGTGGAGAACAAACTGAACTCTATGTCACCTGTGGGCACTGACTTGGAGACTGTGAAGCAGCAGATTGAAGAACTCAAGGTATTGTGTTTCTAGCCAAGTGATACAGAATGCAGTAGTAGTCCTGAGTGTAAGGAATCTTCGACAAAACCACTTAACCATTCCCACATTTATCTAAGCCTGAAATTGTTAGTAACCTTTCATTGTAATCCATTGTTAAGTGAATGTGTTCATTTATTGCATTTCATTGTCATATGCATTCAGTGTGTCCACCGCCATTACAGAGCCAACGGCAGCTCTGAATGCTGTGAATGTCAAGTTTGTGACCTGTGGCAGTGTCATTAGTACTCTGTAGAGATAGACATGAATGGAATAGTCATGAATCTGTATCCATCCTTTAATCCACAACAGCACAAAGCTATCGTGTGTCTCAGTAAGATTAGTAAATACAATGTCTTTCAGGAGCACCTATATTAGCAAAAAATCTTAAGAAGAACAAAAATGGCTTTTTTCAAGCTTCGATCGGTGCTGATATTCTTGATAAAATGTTGAAACGAAATCAATGGCTGTGCTATTGAAAGACTTTCTAGGAAGGTCAGCGGTTTTCCGTTTTCTCCAGAGGGTGGCGCTGTAGTAATAGTGCCGGGTTGCCATGACAATTCCTTGTGTGCTGTGGGTTTTAGGAGTTCAAAGGTGAGGCTTACCAGCTGCAGATCGAAATGGAACGCCTGAACCACCAAGC
Organism: Novumbra hubbsi; assembly: GCA_016801125.1. Taxonomy (NCBI): domain Eukaryota; kingdom Metazoa; phylum Chordata; class Actinopteri; order Esociformes; family Umbridae; genus Novumbra; species Novumbra hubbsi. The sequence goes on along the minus strand of JACXGK010001232.1, from coordinate 1,269 downwards.
CGGCCTGCTGCTGAAGAAGGTGACGGAGGAGTACGACCGCTGTGCCATCCAGGAGCCCATGACGGAGCTCAAGATGCTCTGGGACAGCCTGGATGAGAAGATCATCAACAGACAGGTGAAGTTAAACAAATGCTATTTCTTTCATGCCTTAACATTCACTTTGTTATATAGTCTGGTTTCAATAAAAGCATTTTGACTTATTGTCAACTTCAAAAAAGGTGGTTTTCCCTAACAACTCCAACAGGTGTAGATCTCTGAGGAATGTTTTCATGTTACCCTTGTGTGAAGTTGCGTTTGTCCTGATTGCAGCATAAACTGGAGGGAGCGCTGTTGGCTTTGGGCCAGTTCCAGCATGCTCTGGATGAACTTCTGGCCTGGATGAGCAACACTGAAGAGCTGCTTAACGAGCAGAGGAAGGCTGCAGGAGACCCGAAGGCTATTGAGATAGAGCTTGCCAAGCACCACGTAAGACAAATCTCCTCTCATTCAATCCGTGTTGCTTTAATAAGCGCAGTGTACCGTAGCAGGAACTGGCATACAAGTACCTAGAAATCCAACAAAACGACGGAGTTTCAAATGTATTTTATCTATTTGACTTCCTCCTCCAAAAGCCTCCGTACTTCATTATCCACCAGACACCTTAACGACCGGGTGTTCTTTGAGCCGCTACCACAGGCCCTGGGGAGTGGAAGTTTTGCTTGTCAGACCACCGTGTGGCTGGTTCTTTGAGCCCTCAGACCAAGTAGCACATTGCCTTTGTTCCCGTTAGAATTGTCCCTTTTAGTAAAACCCACGGCGAGTGTTCCACCAATCCTGCCGGCCAGGTTTTTCACCAGCCCTGTAATGTGTCGCGTTCAGGTCCTTCAAAATGACGTGCTGGCCCATAAGACCACGATGGAGGTGGTCACCAAGGCCGGCGCCGACTTGGTGGAGTCCACCTCCGGAGAGGAAGCCTTGGGTTTGCAGAGCAAACTGGAGAGCCTCACGCAGCGGTGGAGGAGCATCCTGGAGAAGACGGAGCAGAGGAGGCACCAACTGGACAGTGCCCTGTTGCAGGTGTGTGTCTGACACCCACACACAACACATGGAGGATGTGTCTGACACCCACACACAACACATGGAGGATGTGTCTGACACCCACACACAACACATGGAGGATGTGTCTGACACCCACACACTTAGCACATGGAGGATGTGTCTGACACCCACACACAACACATGGAGGATGTGTCTGACACCCACACACAACACATGGAGGATGTGTCTGAC
>JACXGK010001231.1:56107-74846 GCA_016801125.1 Novumbra hubbsi | reverse complement strand
CGTCTCTCCTTCTATCTATTGGTCTATCCATACTGTATGTCTTATTGTCCGTCTCTCCTATCTATTGGTCTATCCATACCGTATGTCTTATTTTCCGTTACTCCTTCTATCTATTGGTTTATCCATACTGTATGTCCTATTGTCCGTTTCTCCTTCTATCTATTGGTCTATCCATACTGTATGTCTTATTGTCCGTCTCTCCTTCTATCTATTGGTCTATCCATACCGTATGTCTTATTGTTCGTTACTCCTTCTATCTATTGGTCTATCCATACCGTAGGTCTTATTGTCCGTCTATCTTTCTATCTATTGGTCTATCCATACCGTAGATCATATTGTCCGTCTCTCCTTCTATTGGCCTATCCATACTGTATGTCTTATTGTCCGTCTCTCATTCTATCTATTGGTCTATCCATACCGTATGTCTTATTGTCCGTCTCTCCTTCTATCTATTGGTCTATCCATACCGTATGTCTTATTGTTCGTTACTCCTTCTATCTATTGGTCTATCCATACCGTAGGTCTTATTGTCCTTCTATCTTTCTATCTATTGGTCTATCCATACCGTAGATCATATTGTCCGTCTCTCCTTCTATTGGCCTATCCATACTGTATGTCTTATTGTCCGTCTCTCCTTCTATCTATTGGTCTATCCATACCGTTTGTCTTATTGTCCGTCTCACCTTCTATCTATTGGTTTATCCGTACTGTAGGTCTTATGGTCCATCTGTCCTTCCATCTATTTGTCAATACATACTGTAGATCTTATGGTCCTTCTCTCCTTCTATCTATTGGTATATCCATACTGTAGATCTTATGGTCCATCTCTTTCTCCCTCTGCTTTGCTTTCTTTGCTTAGTCCTTTTATCTTTCTACCTTTAATCTCAAAGTTTACATGGGATGAAAGAACACTCTCCTCCACGTTCTCAGTCTGTCTGACTTCCCTGTAATTGACTCTGACTTTCACACCAGACCTATTCTGATTCACAGTTGAAGTTTGGTTTAAGAGTGGACAGCACCCACACAGATAACAGAGTTAAAATAAATGAAGGAAAAAAAGAATGCTTGTGCTGCCTAAAGACCAATCCAAAGCTTCTAATGACTTGGCGTTGTCAGGGTTGATACCTTCAACTCCAGAAACATCTCCAAAGTTTTCATAGGTTCTCTTGTTGCACATTATGGCATTCTACATACAGTTCCTCCCTCCCAGCTCAATTAGTAAGCAGAGGAATAAGCGTTCAGGGCAAACGTCCTTGGCCTCTTGTGATGAGAGCGGTTGCTTTGTCCCGGACTGACCCCAGAGGTGTGATGTCACTGGGGATCACTTTCCTCCACAGACGAATTCTGTGACGTAAAGGCCCCGGTGTGTGTTATTTAATCTAACAGGTGCAACCGGATCCCAAGATATAACCGGCTGATGTGGAAAAAGGGGACAGAGATACGGCACAAGGCTGTCACTACATAGTCTGTTGACTGTTGGAGAGAACGCACGACTCAGAAGGGTGAGAGAGAGAGAGGCAAACAGAGAGAGAGAGGGGCAGATTCATTCATAGTTGGGGAAATAGAAAGACAGAGAAAGGGAGACAGAAAGAGGGAGACATGGAGACCCTTAGTCAATTCACTGTCAACAGTCAGTTGGCACTAAAAAAGGTTGCCTTCCATACTGGAAATAATTTATGAATATAACAATCTGCAATGAACGGTATTTGGGCAGCAGTCACACTGAAGTGGTTTGAACCGAGGATATAACATCCCCTTTTTAAAGCAAACTGTAGAAGGCCATTGTAAAAGAAATCCTCTTCTGCATCCCCAGAGTCTATTGCCCGCACATCAACCTTTCTCCCATCATCCGTAAACTCGGCCCCAGCGCTCCTGAGGTAAGGTCGGGGGTGAAGTGGTGATCCTCACCCAGGGATGCTCACCTGACAGCGGATAAAAGCCTTCAGCTCTCCTCTGGGGGGGGGTCATGTCTTCACGCTCTTACTGACCAATGGTGACAGGAGTCACGGCACTCCCCTCATTAGCCATGCCAACATTACGCTCCTCCCGCCTCCCCGGGCCCTACCTCTTCTTCAGAGACCACGTTAATTAATCATGCCCCTGACCAGCGTTTAAGAGGAGCAACCTCTTGCTGGCCAAAGCCAAGGGGTCGGTGTCAGTGGGTCTCCTTTCAACAAGCTCAGCAACAAAACCTAAATGAATAATGAGGAGACGGTTTGTCAATGAGCCACCCCTCATGTTGTGTCCGTATCTCTATTGAAAACCACTAGGCCCGGGAGAGACGCCCACAGGGGGAAACATGAGGAGACATTCAGTAAGGCTGCTTAGGGCTGCGTATGAAAGGTGCTTATTCTACCCTGGCCTGTGTGCTAAATTAATCAAATGTACTGGAACACACTGCAACGGCGTGTTGAACGTGTGAACCTTGCTTCGGCATTCTTTAGTAAAGAACGGTGAAGATAATGCCTGGTCTTGAATGTGATTCGTGAACACCTTTCACATTTGAGGAATCCCTTCCGCTTTTGTAGACGAAATGTTTTCTTATTCTACTTTTCTTTCAAACAGGAAACGCCATGTCTTGGTTTTAGACATTTATTTTAAAAACAATGCACAGCAATACCCATACGATGTCTTGGTGTTACGCAATGTCCAAACAGAGCAACTCCTTGCAATCACATTTTGGTGCATACAATACTAAGAACTAAAACATTAGCTCTGTAATATTATAATAGCAATATCTCTGGATTTGAGTAACGCACACAGTAGCAATCCCCCAGCAGAAGGAAACAGAAACAAACAGGTTTAGGCTGGGGTGGTGGGAAGGGTTAAGCAACCGGATGATATGACGTGCAGCAGATAGGAATGACTACCCTGACCGACTTAAATAGGCTGCCATATTAGATTAAGAAATCTAGAAACTGTGGTAGGAGTGATCCTGACTTCAGCTGATGCGTCGCTGAGCTAATGCCACTTGGGCTTCCTGGCTGAACTAGGTGAGACCATTTTCCCTAACCATAACTCAAAGAAACGATCCTCGCCCCCTAATACCCTAACCCTTAGCCAAACTTTTACCTAAAACCTAACCTAAACTAAGAAGTAAAAACTAACATTTTCTTTTGTAGCAACCAGACAAATATCCCCACTAGGTCAAAAGTTCCTTGTTACACCATCTTTGTAGAGTGTTTTCACACAACCACAGGGCTGGGGAATGTCAGACTGCCAGTTGCATTCATTTGTGTAGGATCAGGCACTCTGCCGGACATTAAAGAGCAGCACATTGACTCGTTTGATTTGCTTTCTGTCTTGTTGCCAGTCCAGTGGGAGGGAAAAGAACTTGAGATGTAACTGGTATAGTATATGGTCCGTGATCTCAGGCCTGCTGTAAATACAGCAATTGTAAATTCTGTCAGATGTGAGTAAAAGCTCTCTGGAATTCATTCCTCAGACCGGTTTTCCTTCTGGTTGAACTCTGGAGGGAGCAAAAGTGGAACTGACTGTATTTTAACAACATTACATTTTGTTTGTATAAATCCACAGCTGATCTTCACAAAAATAAAAAAATAAAACATTAACATGATCATTTTTTCCCATTAAAAGTAACATTGGTGTAATAAAAATGGTCCAAGGCACAGGACTGAAAGAACTGGTAGTTTTATTTAGAGACCAGGGCACAAGGAACATGGTAACGTTGTAAGCGGTACAAAAGAGAAATAAAAAACGACTATACAATAACGAACACTGAACCGGACACACACTGGCTAACTTGTAATCAGACAACAAGAAACAGGTGTGCGCAATTACGCTGATGCATTTGTGAGGACACGGGACATTACAAACAAACAACATGGCTATGCTTAAGAGTAGCAAATTATAAAGGCAATAAAAGCCTACAGATGACTGATTGTTTTGTTATTTAATAAAAAAAAGAAAAGATTTTCAAGAAATGTCTTATTAGTGGCAGCACGGGAAATTAACACACTTTTGTTGTGAATGGAGAATATTGTGACATTTTGTATTTTTTTGAAAGAAGACCTGGGGGTATATATATATATATGCATGTACAATGTGTGCAACAATTTCTATGCAACAAGTAGGATCCATCAATATGAACATTTGGGTGAACATTTTTGTAAACATACTCAAAGAAATGGCCATGCACAAATGGAATAAGGAAAGGTTTTGTATAGCTAGTTAATTTGGAAGATTATTTTTTATAAATGTTTATAAAATCATAAAAATATGTTTATACGTTTCCCATCACTCATGCAAGGTTCATGCTACAATATTTAATGTAAGTTGACACCATTCAAATTGCCTTATGTAAAACCATTGTAAAATAATTATTACAGACTGAGATAATGGGACATTTTATGGGAGATGGCTAAGGATCCAATGGAAGGTTGCTTGCAGCCATTGTTATAGTTGCAGCCATTGTTATACTTGTAGTTACTGTTATAGCTGTAGCCATTGTTATACTTGCAGCCGTTGTTATACTTGTAGCTGTTGTTATTCTTAAAGACAGTGTTATTCTTGTAGACATTGTTATACGTGCAGCCATTGTTATACTAGCATCCATTGGTATATGTGTAGCCATTGTTGTACCTGCATCCATTCTTATACTTGTAGCCATTGTTATACTACCATCCATTGTTATACGTGTAGCCATTTTTATACTTGCAGCCATTGTTATACTTGCAGCAATTGTTATACTAGCATCCACTGTTATACTTGTAGCAATTGTTATACGTGTAGCCATTTTTATACTTGCAGCCATTGTTATACTTGTAGCAATTGTTATACTAGCATCCATTGTTATACTTGTAGCAATTGTTATACGTGTAGCCATTTTTATACTTGCAGCCATTAATATACTTGCAGCCATTGTTATACTTGTAGATATTGTTATACTAGCATTAATTGTAATACTAGCATCCATTGTTATACTAACATCCATTGTTATACTTGCAGCCATTGTTATACTAGCATCCATTGTTATAATAGCATCCATTGTTATACTAGCATCCATTGTTATACTTGCAGACTTAATTCACTAGCAGCCATTGCAATATTTGCTTGTGTATTTTGGAATATTGTCTTGCTGCGTGACCCAGGTGTGCTCCAGTTTAATTTCATGGACGGATGACTTGACATTCCCTTTAGGATTGTCTGATACAGAGCAGAATTCACGGTTCCTTCAATGATGTTAAGTTGTTCAGGCTCTGAGGCAGCGAAGCATCCTCAAAGCATCACACAAAATAACATGTCTTAGTATTGATATGCGATCAGTAACTTTGAATGGTGTGTTGGGTTTCCACTAGGTTTAAAAGGACCCATGTCGTATAAAATGCCCCACCATTACTCATCTGCCCAAAGAACAATCATGCCGTAATCTTGATGGTTCTTGACAAGTACTTCCCAGTGCATTTTTTACAAACTTTTTCAACAGCATGCACAGTAACTAGTATTATTAGTATTATTATGACACTTTAGAAGTTCCAACAGCCATTTGTAGGTACTGTATGTTATGTGTGTACAGTATATGAATTTGGAACAAGTATACACAGTATTTCTATTGACAATTGTGTAGTGTATTGAAAATAATGTCTATTTATACATGCTAATAGATAAATACTACAATGTGGGCTTCTGAGTTGGTGTTCCTGGTTCATATTTCTGGGCAATACCTGAAAAGAATAACAGTGGTGGTTGTATACAAGGAATTATTAAACATTGATCTGGAACAAAACAAGGTTGTGAAATCCCAAAGAAACAGTACTGACCTTGAATGACTAACAGAGCTCAACATTACTCAGCTTTCTACTTTCTTTATCCTTTTCATTTAAAGATGTCTTCAAATTTTTCCATGAACTATTTTTTATTTGTTTTTTTATGAAGGCATTACAGTCATGGAAAATCCTGTAAGAAGAGTATTGTTGTCTGCTTCCATTTTGCTCATAGCTAGACTTTTGATAGACTGGAGCTAATGCAGAGACTATTCACGTGGCCTTATTCCACCCTTAGTAAAACACTCATTATGGGTTCATCTAGATAGGAAATAGGACGCTTTCACTGGGAGGGAAGCGATCTCAGTGCCAAGGAACCACACTGCTGAACCGAGCTGGTTTTGTAGGTCTAACAGAAAGGGGAGTAGGGAATGAGAGAGATAGGACAGCCAGCGAGACGGGGGACTCAGTCCAAACACAAATTCTTGCTCAGTTAATCGACTTTGCCACATAATGAATGTGTGTGGAATGCGATAAACACATTAAGTGACATTAAATAATCGAAAATGTTGTCAGTCAACAGCGATCCAATCAACGCTCTGCATGGGTGTCGCCTTTTAAAAAGCTCTCTAGAAACATCCGTTAATAAAATCTCTAAATATCAACTAAAAAAAATCAATTAAAGCAGTTTGAGCGTGAAGTTAATGAAATAGTGTCCACAGAGATATTGCTATTGTCCTACAGAGACATTGAAAACGTTTTTTGAGTACATCCTTTCACTGAAATTAGAAGAGTACTTTTACAGCCTTGTACTCCCTTCTGAATGTGTGCCTTCTTTTACTTTATAACCCACTTGTAAGGAGGGAGTGCCACAGCGCTACAATTGTAGGAGTCAAGTAACAATAAACTGCTAATGAACAGAGACCGTATTTGAATAATAATAAAAAGCAGTATTTCTTTGTGATAATATCAGGAGCAGAATGAAAATATACACTCACAAAATAGTTGAATGAAAAATGTCAAAAATGTAATAGAAAACGCCTTAAATAAATAGACATAATAACAGATAAGCTCGGTTCAGTTACCCTGTCCAAAAGCAGATACACCTTTGGTCTTCTGCATGCGATATCACACTGGACCAAATGGGTGGTTCGCTATCAATAAAAGCATCCACTGAGCTCTCACTCAAACTTGAGTCTCAAATGGGTCTTTATAAGGTCTGACCTGTATTTACGAAAAAGTGCTTAGTCATACGTTGCACAACAATACAAGAGATATTGTACTGTCCTACTCCAGCTGTATTCTTCAATGATCAATCAATACTTTAAATACTGTTGTACGAACGTCCCTTACTGTCAATCTGGCAATATTTTGTTTTAACACCTCAGGAATCTTCTCAAAATATCCTAGTCAACAATATGAGAGCTACGGATCATTCTCAACCAGGCTGAACTTGTTGCATTGGCAAGAAATGTTAATGATCATCATCCTAATTTGAAAGTGGGCCTCTAACTGCACTTCATAGAATGAATGTATCATGCATGTGACATGTGCCAGGCAGCAAATGTTAAATCAATAGTCTTAATATACTCAAGGTTATTTGTTCTCATCTAGGTGACTGTAGCAATGTTGGCTCATGTATATAATCTGGGTAATGACGTTGCTTCTATGTTGCTAAATTATTGATTGTATCATTTCCATGAGTCATTCTAATTAGCACATCACTGAGTGCATGGTTTATTCACAACCAGAAATACAGACATGCTATTAACCTTGTCAACATTCTTGGCTTAGTGAGAAGATTAATATGGGAAATGGTATGGGCCAGCTTTCCTATAGGGAAGAAGGCTGCTCTTATGGAAGTGAACCTGCAATAATTACCTCTAAAAGGCATCAGCACAATTTAACACAGAACCATATATTCTGTTAATTTAAGAGCCAATCATGATTCAGCTTTGTTAGAGGGCATCACCAGTCATTCACCACATGGCCAATCATGTTTCAGCTTTGTTAGAGGGCATCACCAGCATTCACCACATGGCCAATCATGTTTCAGCTTTGTTAGAGGGCATCACCAGCATTCACCACATGGCCAATCATGTTTCAGCTTTGTTAGAGGGCATCACCAGTTATTCACCACATGGCCAATCATGTTTCAGCTTTGTTAGAGGGCATCACCAGTCATTCACCACATGGCCAATCATGTTTCAGCTTTGTTAGAGGGCATCACCAGACATTCACTACCTGGCAATCATGTTTCAGCTTTGTTAAAGGGTGTCCCAGTCATTCACCACATGGCCAATCATGTTTCAGCTTTGTTAGAGGGCGTCCCAGTCATTCACCACATGGCCAATCATGTTTCAGCTTTGCTAGAGGGCGTCCCAGTCATTCACCACATGGCCAATCATGTTTCAGCTTTGTTAGAGGGCGTCCCAGTCATTTACCACATGGCCAATAATGTTTCAGCTTTGTTAGAGGGCGTCCCAGTCATTCACCACATGGCCAATCATGTTTCAGCTTTGTTAGAGGGCGTCCCAGTCATTCACCACATGGCCAATCATGTTTCAGCTTTGTTAGAGGGCGTCCCAGTCATTCACCACATGGCCAATAATGTTTCAGCTTTGTTAGAGGGCGTCCCAGTCATTGCCAGTACGCTCAGCTTGAAATGCCAGAGTTATGGTGCATGTTCACTGTTCCGGCACACCATAGGTCACGTGCCTTTGCAGTAAAAAGAAGAACCAACAAAGCAGGTCCTCTCTTGTTTATGAAAGAGTACTGATTTTGCATTATTACTATACAATTACAGTGTACGCCAACTAGATACATTAATAAAAACTAAGAATGTAACAAATGTTTAAGATATAAATAAAATAAACAGAAAAGGCCTGTACTGCCATATATGTTTTTTTTTATGTAGTTCTGTTTAACATTTAATAAACTTTGCATTTGCTTTTAGATCGAACAGCTGCTTAAAATAAAGATAATAGGCATATGTATGGTGTTCTGGTACTGTTTAGCGAAAAAGATCTGAGAGTGTTAAGTGGCTACATATTTCATTATTCAGTGTGCCTTTGTTGTTTACTAACCAAATCCTTTCAGCAATATTGGTCCGCAATTTATTTATGGTAAAGTGCCAACCCCTCGCACCTGTTTAAGACCAAGAGTTCAATCCTCTCCACATTCCAATTGCCCCTGACTATATCTCTAGCCACATTACAGGTTTTACATTTACAGTACACATTACAACTCTTAATATATAAACTCCTCACACTTGTGGCGCAGCCAGCCTTTCATTAAAAACTTGCCCTTGTGTATTCACATCGAAGGTAAACATTGTTTACCACACAACCATTTATTCAAAATACTTGTGAAATGTCATGAAAATACATGGTTTAATCACCAAAACACAACATCTTTTTCAGTTTAGTCATTTTAACTACCAGTAAACTGAATAATGTCAGATACATGTTTCAAATCTCCCTTAGAAGTGTGAAACGTAATATGCTACAGCACTGCAGAAGACAGATTATAGTTTTCACATCTGGCAATACACTTACATTACCTAACACAGAATCTATCAATTCCTTACTGTAACAATCTATCCTGTGTAATCAGGTTGTGATCAATTAAGACATTGTCTACAAGCATTTGAGCAAATGCGTTTTTATTTTAGATATAATTGTAACATAGGTTTACTGTCCATAATCAAATGTAAACAGTTACTGTAAATACAGTCAAACAAATGACTAACTACTACTATAAATAAAAACAATACACATTTAGCACACAATACATTGGATCAAGAAAGTCATATTTGGCCATAGATTCTTGTCCACATCACAATGAATATCCTCATTGTTTATTCACCCTAGTAAAAATGCTTGGCGAAGCCATGCTTGACATAGGTCTACACTGGTGTCATCACATGCCTCACCCATGGCTGTAGGAGGGTGGCACGCTCACAGGGTTGGTGATCATACACCCTCCACCTCCCTGCAGAATATTATTCCTCAATAGAGCTAAGGAAAGGAGAGTACGGGGGCAGGTAGAGGGTTATGAATCTAGGATGTGCCTGAAACCACGCATATGGAGATGTTTCCTCCCCGTTGTCCAGGCACTTGGATAGTAACCCATTGGCCGATGAGCTTCTGTCCACGGCAACGACTTTTGGCGGCAAGTTGAATCCTGCTTCATCAACGAAATCCTGCTTCATCAGCATCATCAGCATCAAGCACCATCATCCAAAAAGATAGATGTATTTTTACAGTGTAGTAATATACATATTAAGTAGGTGACGCATCAAATAGTAACAGTAATGGTGCTGTATCTGAACATGCTCAGCTCTCAACCTGTCTTACCTGGTCATTGTTTCTCTCAAAAGGCGAGAAACTGTTGGTAGGCTGATGGACGCCACATTGGAAAGGGTGTCATCGTTCTCCTCAATTGCCTGCTTTATTTCCGACCGCCGTATTTCCCTCCTGGCCGTCCCCGTTTCCCCCACTGCCCAGTCCTCTGGTGGGTCAGCACACGGCAGCACACGGCCAGGGCCACCATTATGGGGTCTTTGGTCAATTCGGTCAATACTGTCAATACTGTCAATAGATCATACTATAAGAATGTATTGATTTTTTTTGTGCAAAGAAAACAGTAGCAAAAGTCTTGTAAGCATTGTAATGTGAAAAGTAATTACTGCATATGAAAGATATTTGTTTGATGACACACTGATTAGGTGTCATGAAAAACTTACTGTGTCATTTTGGGTGGTAGTTCGTACCTAGTCAATTGAACATGTTGATTACATGTTTGAAAAAACTGCCATTTTGATGATCTGCTTTGAGTTAGGTATTAAAAAAGCAATAACAAAAAACTGTGAATCACTGTGTTTAATGCTTGGAAATGTTTGGGATGTTGTTAATGCAATTTGTGCTGATATTTGTTTTTTTGAAGATTTTTAAGGTCACATATTACATGTAGTCTCTTACCCAGAATTCGCTGCCTGCTGGTACCCTTATTGTGTTATGCAGTTGCTGGCACAAACTATATTGAATTTATATAGTTTATTCATAGTTTATAGTAGAATTTTGCTCATCAATATCGTTCAATAGAATCTAGTTTGTTAATGCCTGGCACTACCCACCCTACAAGGATTTATCCACTTGGCTTCAATAGCCGCACTTTGTAATTGACAGATTGTGGCTTGTCTAGGATGACGGATGATTAGGAGAACTTGAATAAAGTCCTAATACGGACTCCATAGAGAAAGAGCACAGCATAGTTAGATAAAATAGTACAGCGCCATACCCCCACAATGGGAGAAATCATGATAGATGGTGTTTTGATGCCCCCACTTACCCCAAGATGGATCCCTTCCTAGAGCTGGAAGCCATCTCTAGGAAGTAGGAAACATGTATTCTCTCATCCTTTCATAATGCACTTGCAGTTCTCATTCCCAGGGGGATGGGCACAATACATAAAGCCTATATGCATTGTCAGAATACATCAAATCACATGTGGCTCGTAGGTCAATGCAACATACTCGGCTGCTGATTCTGCAAATGCTGTATAGGTGGATAACCATCCACTCAATAGCACTCAAAAACATATTTTTTTGATTTATCCCAGCAAAGGACTCTGATTACAAATGAACAGGAGTGTCCTGGCCAAGACATCATCAACAAACAAAAAACGATTGAATCTCTCAACACAACATAGGGACATCAACAATACAGCAATCATACCATCCAGCGTCAATAAATAACTGGGACCTACAGCAACAATTAAAAAATATGCCTAATTCTAAAATCACTGCCAACAAGACAGGCTCTCTTCCAATATTTTCCATTTATCTTTAAACACTCCCCGTGCTACATTTTAATCTCTGTGCGGACTTTTTTGTAAAAAAAGTTCACAAAGGTGTCATACCCAGAATACCTTTGTGAATTAAAAAGTACCAATGAGAGAGCCTACTTGTCGACAATGAGCACCAGCCTACAATTACAGAACACAGCGATTGAGCAATTTTGTGAGAAATTTACAACTGGTAATAAACTTTAAAGCAACATGGTAAAAAGTGTTAGGACTGACACAAAGGATACATGTAGATGACATCCCTGTAATCTAAAACAGGCATACAAGTTAAAAGTACAAGTATCTTTCTAGCTTCAAAAAAACTTAAACCCCCCCATTTAACTTTTTTTTAAGTATAGAATGTGTTTTAAAGGTCATCAATTAAAATCACAATATATTTGTAAAGAGATTCAGACTCAATTATATTCCAACAGAGTGCAGTAAGTAATCAAACCTCTACTGTTTTTTTATCCTTGAGTTTGACAAAAACTTGTAGTCTATTTTGTTTTTTCAGCATTTAGGACATATTAAATAGTGTTGAAAGGGGGCTGAACAACATTTGCTTGGCGTACCTCTAAGCGTATGTGTTTTATATTAATTGTAAAAAGGAGCGTACCCAGAACTGATCCTTGAGGCACACCCTTTAACACATTTACAGGATTAGAGTTGAGACCTGATACCTGCACATATTGCAATATATTTGATTAAAAAAATCTAACCATGAGACAGTTTCTACTGATAAGCCTATATCCCAGAGTCTATGCTTGATGATTTTAAGATCCATCATTTCAAAAGGCTTTGGTAGGTAGATAAACATAGACTGCTCAGTGGTGACCCTTATCTATAGAGATACAATAATGTATTACCGGCCGTAATTGTGCTGTGTATTTGTTCTAAAATGGATTGATGAACTGACACATCTTTCAATTGTTTAATCACAAAGGACTCAAGGATTTTCACTTAATCAGAGTTTGGAGGAGGTCTATAATTATGTAACAACGTGTTATTGTTCTCCTTTTAACAGGGGAAGCACAAAGGCAGATTTGCAAATTAATGGAATTTCGTTTGATCACAATGAAAGATAAATAAGATAAAGTTAGTGCAATAAAACCAGCAACAAGCTTTATAATAAATGGATTTATCAGTAACTGCTGATTTATTTGTATTCAAATACTTGAGGGGTTTATGTACCTCTGATTTGATGACCATTAGTAACAGCATTTTCAATTATTTGGCAGTGACTGTTTCGAGACTGAAATAAAAAAACTAGAAATAACAAAATGTTTATTAAATGAATCAAGCATATGAACTTTGTCAAAGATCCTAATTGGATCTTTGACAATGCGTAAAATGTATTGCTTTATTAGATTTAATGGGATTGTTTTGTATTACTTAGAGGCTATGTCAAAATATAAACAATGATTAAAACAGGCGTGTTCATGTGTGTTTGTGTTTGGGTGTGATTGTCCAAGCACTCCCATTCATGATCCAGCCAGCAACAAATATTTCATTAATTGGCTACCATGTTCATGTAATATCAACTAAATTTTTGAATTGCCTTGTAAATGTCAGCAAGACTTTTGACATCTCCGTTCACTCTGCTGTTCAAACATCACATCTAACTTCTAAACATAAGACCAATGCCAACGTGATCTACCGCAAGACTTTGACAGGTACTGACCGAGACACACAAGTTGACATAACGCGTATCTGAGACAGTAAAGATTGGAGGAGAGAATTGCCCAGTGGGAATCATTAAGTCGTTCTTCTGCTTCATTCAGTCGACTCTTTTTGGTGACTCGGCAGAGGAAGAACGACCCCTACTGCTCAGGTCTTTGAAGCTGAAGAAAAGACTAATCAAATAAGTATGTGTGTTAACATCTCAGCTTCTGCATCTTGCATGTACATGACATTTTGTACTTTAGACAACCAACTCCAAACGTCTGTTTTTCTCTACTGATAATTATGGAGTGAATCTGGAGTTTGTTTTGATACGGTAAAAAAACTATTATTCTAAGTGTTTAAGCGAGATAAACATCCAGAGATAAATGACAACAGAATGTGAGCGAGTCAAGGTCTCTAGTAATTCCATACTATTAGGGAAAACAACAGCCATGTTTTCCATTCCATCAATGTGTTATTATAACACACATACACAAATCTATTGTACATTCAAATAGGATCCTTAGGACCACTGGCACTCAATTATACAAACACTTGTTTGAAATGTTGTCATTCCAGAACATTTTTATACAACCACATGGCATGAAGCAACACTTCACTAGCTTCTGTGCATTTGTGTTATGCAAGCATGCAATCTGACACAAACACATGTATGAAAAACATGTATGAAAAGGATGTTAACCCCTGCTTTACCACACACTTATTATTTTTAGTGCTCCAAGTTGCGTATACAGACAATTCTCTATTGACGCAAGGCAACAGTAAACAGGACCACTCGGTGTTGATACTGGACTACAATCCACATGACCATTTTGTATTGATGCTGGGCTACAGTCCACATGACCCTTCTGTATTGATGCTGCGCTACAGTCCACAGGACCATTCTGTATTGACGCAAGGCTACAGTAAACAGGACCATTCTGTAATGACACAAGGCTACAGTAAACAGGACCATCCTGTATTGATGCTGGGCTACAATCCACAGGACTTTATGTATTGATGCTGGGCTACAGTCCACAGGACCAATATGTATTGATGCTGGGCTACAGTCCACAGGACCATTATGTATTGATGCTGGGCTACAGTCCACAAGACCATTCTGTATTGATGCAATGCACATAATGCAGATAATAATCGGTTGTTTGAACTTGCAATATACTATGCGTGCCAAGTTTGAAAACTCGTAGGCAATCCGTACTGTGCGAGTACCGCATGGGATCAATGTAAAGGACTATTCTGATTGATCAAGCGGACTTGGCAAACCAGGGACAATTAAAATTTAATTTCAATTGAGCAATAGAACATAGATATTCTGCAATACTCCCACGATGCAGATTGAATCGTGCCCTTACACAACTTAATGCAGCTTTTTAGTTGCACTCAGAAGTCATTCAACATTGTAGTTCTGTGTAATTACATGGCTTAATAACAACATGTGTGGGCTTTGTTCCAGTGCGTACATTAAAGTGAGTACAGCTACCCAGACTGAAGAGTCAGGGACCACCTGGTAGTGTCTTTTATAGTGCAGTACTATGTACTGACTTAACTCTAATGTTTTGTAAGGGTCAGCATGCTGCCCTTTGTGGAAGTTTGAAAATGAGTGAAGCTTCAAACCTATCACAAAGTGCATATATTAATCTGTAATCATATTATCCTCAAATAATGCATACAATATAAAAGTAATATAGTTAACTCGCCAACTTTACTACACTGTGTAACATCACAAGTCTTCATTTTCCATTGTAAAATAGGGAGGAGATCAGACCTTTTATTTCTTCAAGAACCTTTTTAATTTTCATTGATTTAAAAAACATAACAGCAGTTAAAAAAGATCTCATTTTGTACACTCGATTGCTGCAGTTAGATTAGACATACTTGAATACTGCCAAAAAACCATGGAAAATAACAGATAACAAAGAAGGATACTAATTACTAAATAAAACTAACCAGAAATGAACAGCATTAGTATCCCTTTTAATGTAAAAACAACATTGAATGTTAAAAAAGATAGAAACAAATGCTGGGATGTAATGTAATACAAATGTGTGCATTTAATACTGTGCAAGTTCCAACTAGTCTATTAAAAGGCTATTTATATTTCAAAGCAAAGGTTACTGAAAAACATAAAAAATGTTTTTAGGCTAAATGCCAAAGAGAAGAGATGAAGTGATGAACTATTGATTCCAATTGTCTCTTATTGTCCACATTCAAATCAAACACAAAAAACTCAAACAAAGGCAGTCAGAATTTCAATTCAATATCTACAAAATTGGCATTTTAACAACCTAGCTATATACACTGTACAAAGGTTTGAACACAAACGTACATCTTTTACAAAACAAATCTCGCCCAACCGCATCAGGCATATATTACAATACAACTCCACGTTCAGTACGACACTGATCTATTATGTTATCTTTTCTCCCTCTGTCCTGGAATAAAAAAGATGTGTGTGAGCCATTGTTAGCAACCACTGATTATTATATTTTCTTAGTGGATATAACTATAATGGAACACAGCCATACCCTTAATGCAATGCTGCCTGCACTTTGCGTGGGATGTTACATGAGTATATTCTGAACAAAACCATAAACACAACATGTAAAGTGTTGGTCCCATATTTCATGAGCAGACAGGAAGTCCCAGAAATGTTCCATCCGCACAAAAAGTGTATTTATACCATGTGAAATCCATAGTTAGGGCCTAATTCATTAAATTGACAGATTGTCTCATATTGACTGTAACTCAGTAAAATCATAGTAAACATTTGTAAAAACATAGTAAGAAATGTAGTAAACATCTTACCATGGTATGTTAATCATTTTACATTACTTCCATGTAATGCCTTTGAATTGTACACAGGCCATTGTTCTGAACCCCTAGTTAGAACAATTGGGAAATACTGGGTAGACTCAACAAAACATGCTCAGTGCAAAACAACATGGAAAAGAAGGGAAGCAAGGAGGGGAAATAAAATACATTGATTTGCAGTGCTGGGAAATGTTAAGAACTCAATGTAAATCACCAAAGCTCATTATTAAAGCATAAAAAGAGCATTGACAGCCTGTGGGACAGAAGGCTGGCTGGTTTTATGACAGGAAGTCGGGACCAAGGACAATAAACATTTTCCACTTAAAATAAATGGCATTCTTGGAATGTGGATAACAGAACAAAAATATATCTTACCATTTCAATTGCATCAGAATGGTAATTGTATTACTCAACACATTCCGTACAGTCCACGAATACAGTTTGCGGATTTGTATTAGAAAGAAAAGCTGAATCAAAGAAAATAATCTGCGGGGGGAGTCCCACCCAAACACCCCCTAAGGGTCCATTTACCTATGTAGGTGAGCAAGAGTAGTGAGACGTGAAGGAGAGGATTTGTGTGGAGCGTGCAAGCCATGATCACACCTGCTATAAGCCAAAAGAAAAGGCCATATCACAGTATGGACAATGACACGATTGTCCTCTTATTTTCAAACATTCTCAATCTGTTCTTTATTCATTTGCCCATCCATTTCCTCTACCCATGCCTTTTTAAAGTTCAAATTTTTAAATGTACCTTTATTATTCACATCCACAACCTGTCCGTTTACATACTCAATCTGTTCCTTTACATACTCAATCTGTTCCTTTACATACTCAATCTGTTCCTTTACATACTCAATCTGTTCCATGGACAGTGCACGGATACAACACTCCGCAGTCCGTGACAAGCTAGGCTAATGATGATAACGACAACCTGCCTCGGGCTCTGACGTGACACAACAAACAGCTTTCCTCTGCATGCGGCTTGATAGTGGCTTAAGGGCAGTGGCTCGGGAAAGTAGTTTAAGCATAAAGAGTGTAATGGCTAAATTGGTTTAAGGTTTGCAATGGAAAAGATTTGAAGGATTCAACTGAGTACTGTTTCGGCAACGTAACCGCTAGCTAGTCTGTCAACCAATGAGCCGTTTCCTTCGAGCGAGGACATCTGTCTATCACTACTCCATCCAGAGGAATGGCGCGGCTAGACACGGCGTCTACACGGCGCTCCACTCTGACGGTCCTCGTCCTGGCGGGCCTGTCAGCCTTCGTCCCAGCGACGTTCAGACCTCCGTCTGCTGCTGCAGATCTACGGTGTACGTCACCCCCCGGTGGAGCTCATCCATGCTGTCGAAGTCACTCCCGCCGGCCTCGGAATCGCCCAAGCCGCGCGGCGCCGACAGGTCCGAGGCCGACGACCCGTTCGCTGACGACCTCGCGTTCAGCGAGGTGTCGTCCCGGCCGTCGCCGCCTCCTGGTGGGATCCGCCCTCCGACAAAAGTGCTGAACTCCTCCGCCGCCTGGCCCGCCTCCCCCAGGGGCAGCTGGTGCGGGGGCAGGTATTGGCTGGGGTGGAAGTGGGGGCGGGGCGACCGGTGGCGTCCGGTGCTTTCACTACCGCTTAGGGTGCTTTCCTTGGAGGGGGGGTGGGCGCTTCCGGCTGGGAGGGTGTCGTAGGGGTGATCCTGGTACTCCTCCAGGGGAGTGGGAAGGGGAAGGGGAAGCTGGTCCTGCGTCAGGAACTCCTCCTCGTGGGGAGGGGGGAAGTCACTGTCGATATCGTAGCCCCCCAGGTAGTAGTCCGACTCCAGCTCCCGGGTGCTGCCCCCCAGGCGAGAGCTGCCACCTAGTCGGGAGGCTGAGGCCACCATGTCCCCATGGCCCCCCGGGCCACTGGCCTCGTAGCTGGGCACCTCCTCGATGTCGGGCAGCCGCGACGTGGGCATCCAGTCGGACGTGTCCCAGTGATATGCTGGAGGAAAGAGACACATAGTCAGATGTGACAGCGAGCACAACCTCTGCCAGCAAGCCAACGGACATTGACAACGTGACGATTCATCCGTCTCGTTGTTTGTAAACAACAAAAGCACACCGGTTAAAGGTCTACCACAGCACAAGGGACATCCAGCACGGTGAACGTGTTGGAGCTGCTCGGTTTCACGACATGCAGGTGGGAAGCCTCCTAATAACATCAGGTCAGCAGGTCACAGGTCAAATAATCAAAGCATGCCAGGGTTCAGGGGGAGTCAGGGGGAACACGTCAGAAACAGCCAAGGCATTGTGAGAGGTTAGAGGTTACCGACCGATGGGATCATTCAACATAAACAAACATAACAGCTTGACTTAATTCCACATGTTGACAGGTTTCACAAAGCATCCAACTGTAAGTCGAAATACAACAAAAAAAGAAAAATCAAGGAGAGAACGACAGTAAGGACATGCAAAACTGGAAAAAGCAAATGACACTAAAACATTAAATCCGTCCTGACAAACTGAACGTTGGAACAGCACATCTGATCAAAGCAACGAGCTCATAAACAGCAGTAGAAAGATCACTTGAAGGCGTAGACACAAGGACACGCTCTGGGTGGGATGTAGATGCATTGAGAGGATGGAACATCTTGTCACAAGGCAGCAGGCCGAAGCAGAGGGGGGGGGGGGGGGGGGGGGGGGGGGGG